>JAZKJV010007588.1:600000-870602 GCA_037367405.1 Ottelia alismoides | reverse complement strand
TAGGAAAAAAACTGGATCTTAATATACTGGCGACATGAGGAAGAGAGAGGAGGTTGTTGACCTGGGGTCAATGGCTAGCGGGTCATAATTGGTCCACATCTGCCACTACATGACAAAACAAACTTTATTCAAAAATAATTAATTAGAAATAGTAAATGATGTTAGCAAATTTTGGTTATAAAATATTTTTAAATTTTACATTGTATTTTAATATGAATTTTATTTATTTTTATGAGTAAGTTTATTACAAGTTGCGTTTTACAAATGTATTTATATGTATATTGACTTATGTTTTGTATATTTTATTTTTACTTGGTATTTTTTTATTTTATTATTTTATTTTCTTATTTTAAGTATTTATAACTTATTTTTATATACTCAAACATATTTGTGTTGTATTTTTCAGATATATTTTATACACTTAATTAAATAGTGGTATATATTATATATGTATAAGTATAGGTATTTCATATATGTATTTCTATATTGTAGTTAATTTTAGTGTTTTGTTGACGGTTTTATTCCATTTAAATATGTACACATATTATAAATGATATTTACAAATCTATAAAAAATATGAAATTATAAAAATAATAAGACATAAATAAATTGAATATTTTATTTTTGTATACTATACAATAGGGGTCCAAAACCTAACTTCCACACCTTAACTCCAAATTAAGTGAAACTACCTTCATTAAATAGTTAAGTAAAAGTTATATACCATTAAAGTGTGATTTTATGGCATTTTGAGTTTTTTTGAGGAGATATGGGTCTAGGATGTTTGGGTTTTGACTTTTTATTCTGAGTATAAAATGTACATTGTATGTTATTTTTGTGTAAACTCAATTTTGTATTTTCTATACATTTTTAACTACAACTTTCATGTACATAATTTATTAATTTGAGGTGTAAATAATAAACAATAAAATGGGTCCTAAAAATGCTTTCTTGATGAATGAATAAATGGAATTCTTATTGTATTTTTTGGCCCTTATCACCCCCTACTTTATTCCTTGTCGACCACACAATTCTTGACTTGGTCTCTAGATTTAGGGTCATAAAGTACCTTTGACATTTCATTTCCTCTTCTTTTCTTTTTTATTCTTTTTTTGGCTTTTAATAATATATATTTATACCATAAATATGTAATAAATATGAGTATTAATTTGTACAAAATAATGATACATACATGCATTTAGCTAGGGTTTAAAGGTGAAAAATGAAAGAATAAAGGTGATGAAATGGAGATTCATCACCGTCCTCAAGGAAAACCCAATGGTCATGTCATGGGCAACTTGCCCGATGACCAACATGGTGGAAGATCTTACCATCCCTCTCATGAGCAACAACCTCGACATTACAGAAAAAACTGGAGGCAAGTATACCAGTAGGGTTCGCAGTAGTCTGGTTACATGCAAGAAAGTTATCACTAGCAGCAGTCAGTTGCTCATTATCATAACATGTACTCCGGTCCACCTCAACACTCTTCATACCCTCCTCCCCATTATCAGAACCATCAGGGATACCAACAATAACCTCCTCCGCATAACTAGAGGTGCATACAGGGCGACTCTTTGGAGGTTGTGCTGGTTAACCTGGCCCTAGACTGTCTAGCTCAACTGATCAAGAACATGGCTGAAATTTGCCAGAAGATCGATGATCTGACATCTGCGAAAACTGTCATACCATCTCAGGTCGAGGCAATCCCAAATAACTTCCAACGCAAGGAGCAGGTAGCTGATAGTGTCCAACCTAATTAAGGTAATCTTAATTGTTGTTTATCTATTGTTGTTACTCTTATGAGCAGTAAGACACTCCATCCATTGGCAATGGTGAAAGGGAAGAACATTGCATCTGACGACAAGTCATCAACCTAGCCAGCAAAAGGGCCAAGCACCATTTTTGCAGCACCAGAACAAAAAATCCAAAAAATGGAGAAATTTCAAAAATACAAAAAGATGATAGCAACACCGGTCTTAGTGGAGTTCAACCAGCATCGAAGATGCTCGTAGTAGAAGTAGACCCGAAGCCAACTCATCAAGTCGAGCCAGCTATTTTTGGTCCCCACTTTATAGATGATTTTCTACATTCACGCCATCTACCAGTAAATAATGATATTGACACAGATTTGAATGTTAGAGTTAAGATTTTGTAAATGTACCTTTTCCTGAAGCACTGAGAAAACACAAAATATTTAAAATTTTGAAAAATGCTTTATTCTGACCCTACTATTTTGGAAATTATACAAAACTTGGTCTGGAATATGCCTTTGATGAAAGCTCTTGAATACATGTATGCCATGAAGAAAGGATTGAAAGATGCATGTACTACAAGGCGTAGCCTTGTCCCCACAGTCCAAGAAGCAAAGGTGGCAAGCATGAAAATCATATCCTCACAATTGCCACCGTCAACGCCATCAACAATATCCTAGACAAAATAAAAGAAAAGGGAGTGTCACTCATTTATTGACAAATGTTCAACAAAGAGTTTAAATGCACATTTCTCGATAGCGGATCTTCTATCAATTTGATGGTAGCTTCACTACTCACAGAATTTGGGTTAGGACCGCTCAAGCCAACGAAGATGATTCTATAGTTTGCAAGCAAATCTGTCAAGCGGCTTAGGGGCATGTTGGAGGATGTAATGGTAACCGTCCAAGGGATCTAGTTCCCTATTGATTTTTTCGTGCTAGACATGGACATCTCTACACCTCTGCTCCATACCTCTATCATCCTTGGTTGACTATTCCTTCGAACAACCAAAGCAGTAGTAAATTACAGCATTGAAGAAATCACATTCAGCTCTAGCAGCAACACAGTATAGATAGAGACCATCTCCGAGTCAAAACCAGTAGCAGGAGCATCAGAAGTGAGTGTTCTTGCAACAAACTACCAAGAAGACTACGACTTTCTGGCTGGAATTCAAGATACAAATCTATTCATGTATGATAGTGAAAATCATGAATTCCTCTTTCCCCAGGAAGGTGTTGAGACAACAGTCGAACTTCCCATCATCGAAGGGAATGAGATCTTTGCTGAGGCACTTGAAGAATTCTATGTGGGCCCTCTGAGCCTTGAATACCAAGAACTGATTATTGAAGATTTCTGCAATAATGTGGATCTGGTTAAAAATGCTTCTGAACCCTTGACTGAAAAAACTTAATGGACAAAGGTAGACATCGAACAGATCAAAGAACGTTCACCTACAATTATGTCTGTGGTTAGTAGTGAAGCAGCTCCAACTACACCTGAACTCAAGCCATTACCCTCCAATATGAAGTACACCTTCCTTGCAGGTGAACAAAAAATATATGTAGTCGTCTTCAATGCTCACATGACCGCAGATCAAGAATCTCGTCTGATAGAGTTTGCTGAATGTAACCACATGGCGATAGGCTGGAAAATCTTGGATATCCATGGTTTCAACCCATCACTTTTCTCGCATCACATCTTCCTCAAAGAAGACAGCAAACCCTCCTGCAAATTTCAGAGAAGATTGAATCCAAACGTTCAGGAGGTTGTTAAGAATGAGATTCACAAATGTTGTGATGTAGGATATATATATATATATATATCACATCTCTGACAGCAAATGGGCGAGCCTACTATACATAGTGTTGAAGAAATCAGGGATCGCCATCGTAAAGAATGACAAAGGAGAGGAGATTCTGACCAGAGTACCTAATTCTTAGCGAGTGTGTGTTGACTATAAAAGATTGAACCTCACCACCAAGAAAGATTACTTCCCATTACCCTTCATTGATCAGTTCTCAAGAGACTGGTCACAGAGGAATATTTCTGCTTCTTGAATGGGTATTCCATATATAATCAAGGGCTATTGCGCCTGGAGAATAAGAGAATACCATTTTCACATGTCCATTCGAGACATACGCTTTCTAATGGTTGTCGTTCGGGCTGTGCACCACCTTAGCTACATTCCATTGATGTATGCTTGCAGTTTTCACCAACACAGAGGGAAGTTTTCTGGAGGTTTTCATGGATGATTTCTCGGTCTATAGAGATTGTGATGTTAATCTTTTGCTCTCGTGGGAAAAGAGCAACTTCATGGTGACCGAAGGAATTGTGTTGGGTCACGTTGTATCAAAACGTGGCACGGAAGTTGACCAAACCAAGATGGAATTGTTTTCCAAACTTGAGACACCGACTACCATCAGGCAAGCTTGGTAATCCTTAGGGCACATGGGTTTCTACTGATGACTTATCAAGCATTTCAGCAAATTGGCCTTACCGTTGACTAAAGTTTTAGAGAAGGAGACACATTTTATTGTTGATTACCATGTACTACAAACCATTAATCAACTTAAGGATTTGATTACTCAGGACCTTGTATTGCAGCCATCATATTGGACACTTCCGTTCGAGATAATGACAAATGCATCATATTATGCCATCGGTGCAGTATTGGAACAGAGACAGGATAATGTGCCATTTGCAATTCACTACACTAGCAGAACTTTATATGAAGCTCAGATTAATTACATAGTTACAGAGAAATAGCTGATAGTAGTAGTTTTTGCCTTGGAAAAGTTCAGATCCCATCTCCTTGGGTCCAAGGTAATTATCTATACAGACCACTCAACCACCTGGTACTTACAGCAAACGAAGGATGTCAAACCATGTATCATCAGGTGGATCCTTCTACTCTAGAAGTTTGACCATAAATATGAGATAATCATGGAGTCAAGAATGTGGTGGTCGATCATTTGTCCTGACTTCCCGAGCCTGAAGCTCCTTAGACAAACCTGCAACCTATCACTAAGAACATTCCAGACGAGGCAATCTTATCTGTCACCTTGCTCCCCTGATATGCCGTTATTTTTAATTACGTTGTGTCCAAGAAAACTCCACAAGATTAGCCAAAGCTGAAAGTAGACATGTTTTTGTCTGATATCCATTTTTACTAGTGTGAGGACCAATATCTCTTTCGTGAGCGGGCAGATTGTATTTATAGATGGTGTATCCCTCATGAGTAAGTTCTTAGTGTCATTGCACATTGTCACAATCGAGAATTTAGAGGACATCAATCAGGTAGAAGAACGACAACAAATGTACTTCAAAGCAGCCTCTCATGGCAAACTTTGATCAAAGATGCAGAAGAATATGCAAAGCACTATGCTGACTTCCAGAAGATGGGTGGAACAATTGGAATGAGAGACACAAAGCCCCTAAAATTAATCCAGATTTCTGATGTATCTGATGCTTGGGGCATTGATTTTATGATCCCATTTCCAAACAATCTGAGATATGAATACATTCTACTTGCGGTCGTATACGTTAGTCGTTGGGTGGAGGCTATCCTGATCCTAGCCGCCGACAGTCGTACCATATGTTGTTTCCTAAAAGATCACATAATTTCAAGGTTTGAGATTCCAAAGATCCTCATATCAGATGGAGTAGCCACTTTATCAACAAAGATATGAAGAAGCTAACTCAAGAATTCTGCATTGAACACAGTGTAACTTCTCCCTACCACCCATAGTTTAATGGCCTAGCAGAATGCTCCAACAAGGAGATCAAAACAATTCTTCAAAAGGTTATGCATACGGATCGCAAGAACTGGTCTCAGTTACTTGACTCAGTTGTTCGAGATTATAGGACTACGTACAAGTCATCTTTGGGAATGTCTCCCTACCGCCTGGTCTACGACAAGCCATGCCATCAGCCCATGGAATTAATTCACAAATATTTGTGGGCGATCAATGTTTGTAATTTGGACTCCAAGAAAACTTGGAAGAATAGATAAGTGGATTTGAATAGATTTCTCGAATCTAGAGATTATGCATATTACAACAACCTAATGTACAAGGAGAAGGTCAAGAAGCAGCATTACAAGCACATACGCAGAAAGACTTTCAAGCCAAGTTAGAGGGTTTGGTTGTTTGATGCGAAATTTAAAAACATTCCATCAAAAATGAAGAGCAAATGGACATGGCTATTTATAGTGAAAATGTGTGTGATAATTGTAGCGTGATGATATTTGAAGTGTTAGCTGACGCACAACCCTTTGTGGTCAATGTATAGCTAATGATGCCTTACTTAGAGCATGATACATTTCTATCTGTTGTTGACTCAATTCAAGTTGTATATGAAGATGAGTTGAAAGCAACTACTTTCGCAGTTTCAGATAGAGCAGGATAAAAAATTTTGAATGTACTTTCTTTTTCTTCTTTTCTTCTTTTCTTCTTTTTGTTCTATATTTTATTTTTCTTCAGAAGAGATGTCACCCCTTTCATCATTTTTATACTTAGGACGTACTTTGTCCTAAGTATAGGGGTTGTACCCCGTGGGTTGTTCATTATCTAATCCCTCACCTGTCCCTTCAACTTTTTATATCCGTCTATATTTAGGGATATTTTACCCTATGTACTGGGGGACATGTCGAACCGATGATTTCATACATTCCCACCCTTGACCAATCCTTGCTTTGTGTATAATGTGCTAGACATAGGATTATTTTCATCCTAAGTATAGGGGGACGGTCGACTCCTCAGTCCTTCATTACTAAGTCGTGATTGTATAGACTTTTCTATACTCAATATGAGTCATGTCTTCTCCTTTTCTCTTTGATGTATGAGGACATAACTCTAAGTATAGGGGGGTCGTATATACTTTGTATATACTTTAGCCATAACTCGTACTTTCATTTTTTCAATAAATATGGCTAAAATACAATTAACTAAGTGTAAAGGAAGTTCATTTATGAAATTCATTAAACTTCATTGTATATATTGATTAATAAATAAGGTAAAATGTTTTGCAAAATGTTTAAAAATATTTTGAAAATCGCTTCAAAAAATCTTTTGAAAATTATTTGCAAAATGTTTTAAAAATGTTTTCAACTTTTGTAAAATTGCTTTGTCTATAAAAATTCCTTTTCTTTATACCAATTAAAATGTTTTGAAAATCTATTTTCAAATGATTTGGAAAATGGTTGCAAAAATATTTTTTGAAAAAAATCAATATATAATGTTTGAAAAATCTTTGCAAAATGATTTTAATAATTTGTAAAATGTTTGAAAAATTATTTGTCAAATTATTTTGCAGAAGAACGGTTTTTAAAATATTTGCAAAAATCTTTTCAAATTATTTTGAGAACTATGTACATAACTCAAGCAAATAAAAACTCTTTATAAAATCGTGCATATACAAACCTGTAACTTCGTAAAACTCAACTCTTGTAAATAACAAGAAGCACTCCCGTGTAAATATTTGCACCTACTTCTTTTCCAAAAAAATCTTTTATTTTGAAAAATCTCTAAAAAATGCAAAATCAAAAATTCAAAAAACATTTGCAAATTCTTTTTTGAAAATCCATAAAAAAATTCAAAATCAGAAAATTGCATCACAAAAACATATTCCTTTCCTTGCATTGTGAATAGCATTTGCATTTTTTGGAATAACCTAGGCAATTGAACAAGTCTAAACAAATTCTGATGTTTGGAGATTGGAATAGACAATAATGCACTTACTTTAAGAGGAACCCAATAAGGACTAGAAGTAGAGATATTTCAGGTCACCTTGACATAATTCTTTACTTTCCATAGGACTATGTTCATGAGTCAATTCAATGTGCCTAAATAGAACCCTTCATATAATCTATAAGACTCTTGAGACAGTGACTTGAATGGAAATCTCGTACCTAGCATTTAGCTCAACCCAGATGGGCTGGTGAAAATTTTTGAAGTCAGAGTCGAGACAATGCAAGGCCGCTTTGTCAAGGGCGGCTCAGGAACCATTCTTGGGGATTACCGACCCCGGTACTCTAACCCACTTCTTTTGGTAAAAATGATATCTAATGGCTGGAGATGGATTGAGACAATGCTTTATATGAGGAATGGTCAACCCGACGTAACTTTTTCCAAGTCCCCAAAAAATGGGTGGAACAAAAGATGCTATATCCCATGGAGAAACAAGCAGGAATGCAGAAGTTGTACAAAGTCAAAGAAGCTACTGATGAATCTACGATTCGTCATCTTTATTCATTTATTTTAGCTTAAAATCCCTTATAAAATGCATGCATATAACACTAACTCCATATTCTTACTAACTTGCATCTGTGTGTAAATATTATACACTTCTTACTAATTTTAACCTAAAAATAATAAAGAAAGAAAGCAAGGAAAAATAAAGAAAAAAAAGGAAGACTGTATACAGGCTGACCCAAACCCCGAGAGAACGTCAAGACTTGACCTGATCGACCTGGAATAAAGTAGGGGGAGATAGGGTCCTTAAGAAGAAAATCCAAAAAAATATGTGTGTGTTGTTGTAAACACTTCTCACTTATTTTGTGTATATTTGTATAAAACTGACACTAATTTATTTGTGCATTAATTAACCTCAAATCAAATAACGTTAAAAATTAAAGTTGTAAATAAAAATGTGTTCTAATTAATAAAAATAATTCCACAATAAAATCATGTACTGAATAAAAGTAACCACACTTGGAAAAAGCCACTAAGCACTAATTGAAAGACCAATTCTGACTCCATATGAACTCAAATTGAACCAATCTCACTTCATTGGATTCTAAATTAAATTATCTTTAAAATGGCTGTGATTTCATAATTTTTGGAGTTACGAGTAAAAAGTTGATTTTTCGGGTTGGTTTGTGTAATTTTCCCATGTATTTTGTAAATATTGTATTTGTATATATTTGTAAATTATTCCTACTAATTATTTAAATTAAAAATAAAAATAAAAAATTATTAATTTTTGTTAAAAAGAAGCTAATTCCCTCATTTACCCTTGTAGATAATGTCATATTTGTATATAGCATATGTATATATTTATTTTTCTTAACTAACTCCACAAAAAAAATTCCCAATAAATAAAGTGACGAAAATTCAAAGAAACTAGATAATTTTGTAAATAGTTTTATCTCTTTACTTTTGTCTCATTTCAATTTTCATTTCTCTTATCTCTTTATCCATAAAATTCAAAAATTCAAATTGTGTCACTATCTTTTCTATTTATATGGCTCCTTCTCCCTCATTTCAACTTGATCAATCTTTAGAGAGAGGAGCCCGATCTCCGAGAGAAAATTTCATCGAGAAAAGTGCCCAGCCTCCGAGCCGTCCGGTGACAGCGAGTCGGCCTTCGTCGAGGCGATCACGGTCCATTTCCGCTCTTAAGGTGAGATCCACATTTTTTTATCTTAGGTTAATCGTAGTTTATTTCGTTGCATTTTAATTCTGTTGTCATTTTATTTCTATAAATCTTAAAAAAAATTCATCAGGATTTGATCTACTTAGACTCGATTTTGTCTCTCACGTTCTTGATCTCCATGCATTCTATTTCTATCGTCCACGATCTCTCAACTCCGGTCGCATACGGTGGTCGGAGATCGGATTCGAATCTCTCATTTCCGTCGAATCCTCCTTCATTTTTCCGAGTCGTAAATAAATAAAAAGTAAAATTAATAATAATAAAACCATTTGTTTACTTTATTTCTAACGTTTGTTTTGGAGGACCATTAAAAAGAAAACAACAAAAAATAAACATAAAAAATACAAAAAAACATTAATCATTTTCTGTTTTGTTTAATATTTCAGATTTACAAATTTTTTTAATTACTGTATTCATTCGCTATTTACAAAAGAAATAAAATTTTCAAAAAATAAAATATAAAAGATAAATGGTAGTAGGGCTGCCACCCCCTGCCACCATCGCTGCCACAATCTCCTTCTTCAAACATGCCTCCAACTGGTGCCGCCTCGCAAGTGGCGCCCACCGCTAGCGCCAACGCCACCCCCTCCTTGAGGCCATCCTCCCTTGACGTTGTGCGGGGCAGCGCTTCTCAACGATTGCTCCTTGGTCACGTGCTGCCGGCTTATGACGGAAATCCTCCATCGACCCTGACCACCGCCGACTCCCTCGCACCTCCTCGCCACCGCTGCACCTTCCGGTCTCAACCAACAGCCGACCCCCACCGCTCGAGGGAGCACCCATCCTCCATCGCCGTCGTGTAAGGCGGTGTTTCTCCAGGCGCTCTGCCCGCTCTTCTGCCCGCGCCCCATCGACTTCAGCCGCTCCGCTCTCTCCTCCTCGAGCTCCATCCGTCGAAGTCAACCTCCGCAATAGCTGCCTCCATTGTGTAGCCCCCTTGCGCGGAGAAGAATCAAGGGGCGGCGCCACATGCCCATGTGCCCCTTGCGTTGAAATGAAGAAGAGAGGAGAACCTAGGGCTTCAATTAAAAATTTTCAGAAAATTACAAGTATACCCCTGGAAGATTTCATAATTGCAAAGAAGCCTATCCAGAGCCTCAAGCACATGCCACGCACATGATATGGTGGTAAAATTATGCATTCTCCCTGTGTTTTATTTTTATTATTTATTTGATGCAAAAACAAAACTTATTTAAATTTTTGTCCCTGTTCTCAGTCATTGATTTGCATGATTCTTCTATTGAAATAAATGTTTTTATTTGTCCAAAAATTTTTGAAAAATTATGCTATTCTCCTGATGTGTATATCCATCTAGCATAAAATTTCCATTGCATTTTGTCTTCCTTTTTTATTATTAAAAATAAAAAATGCCATTTTTCTCTTCCTGAAATTCATAAATTCATAAAATTTTGAAAATACTCCAAAAATTCCAAATAAAAATTAGAGTAGTTTCATTTCATTATCTTTTATTTTCCTTGCAAATTTTTTGCATTAATTGTTTATAAAACCAAAAAAATGAAAAATACTAAAAATCATATAAAAATCACAGAAAATTCTACAAAAATCCAAAAAGAGTGATTTCAGTTCCTGTTTGTAGATATTTGCATATAGTTTGTATAAAAATATTTGCCAAGAGTTTTAGGCATTAAAATATTTTTAAGTTGCAAATTACTCCAGGTTGTACATAATTTCGCATTTTCTCACTGTTTGATTTTAAGAAATATAAAAAAAATCTGAAAATTCCACAAAAAATCCGAAAAATATTTCAAAACTTTCAAAATCAAAAAACATTTTCTCTGATTTTTTCCGAGCATTTTTGATAAATTGAAAAATTACAAAAGGGGTTGGTGTGCGTATTTTTGATCTTGTGATTATTACTTCGTGTTATTTTTTAAAATAAAAAGTGCAAAATCACTAAAAATTTGAAAATCAGAAAATAAAAAAATAGGGAAAAATTTGTTTGTAGTTTCTCTTAATTGATTTTTGATTAACTGAATAACCCTCGGGATTTTTAGCCTCCCTGAGTTCGGCCATGTCCGCTACACTGGTTAATAAGTAGTAAATAATAAAAAATTTGTTTGTTTGTCGTAGGATTTTTGGGGATAGCAACGACCTCTTCGCCATTAATTTCCAATCCTCGAGAACACTTAGATTCTTGCGAACAAGAAAATGGCACCGTTGTCGGGGAGGCACGGTGAGGGTAGCTAGGTTTCTCTTTTGAGCTGCTATTCTTGGTTGTAAATATCTATTTACATTTTTTGCATTCAATTCATTCCTTATATCCACTGCATTCATTTCATTTTTTTCTCATATTTGATATTTGTATTTCTTGCACATTCTCTTTTCTTTTTCTTACGAGGGCTCGCAGAGAGAAGGGGGCAATCCTAGGAAAGCCGAAGCACCCAAGCGATGTGGAGGCGGCTTGATTCTTCACCAAGTCGCAGGATAGCGTGAGAAGAGGAGAAGAAGAATTGAAAAAAAATTAAAAATGAAAGAAAATGAGAGAGAGAGAGAGAGAGTTTATCTTTTCTAGCATTTTAACTCTGTAAACGGACATTCATTTGTTGGGTGGTCTGTTTCGCCAAGTGCCGGTGCACTTAGGGGACCTCACTGATTTTGTTTTCATCGCCTTTATTTTTCTTTATTTGTCACGGATTTCGTAAGCTACCTCTTTATTGCTTTCATGATCCAAGTAATTAATTGGGTCCAAACACCCTAAACAAGAATTTATGTGCCTATAGAGTAGAGCGTAATTTGGACTTAGTCAAAATTAGTTGTTCTTGCCCGTTAATAGAAGCTATCATCTAGGACGGTTCACTTGCATCATATAAGATAGTTTATTTCAATTATGCGTGTATCACTTACATGTAGAGTGTTGGCGACAAGGTACTCATCTCTAACCACTACATGCAGCATTGTTTTTATTCGCTCATTGGCATTTCCGATCTCCTTCCTTGTTTTCACTCACATAAGATAAAAAAGGAAATTAGACACTTGGTAGGCGATTCGTTGAAAATATTTTAACCAAGTGATAACTGCTAAAACCGAGACTGTTAAAGAAAACTCAACCCTAAAAAATACAAGGATAATTTATTATTTTGGGGAGAGTAACCCCCTCATTGTTTGGTTTGCTTGAGCGAGAGAGCGACCCGCACACTAGGATAGAACCACTCCCAAACTCTTTTCAGACTACTATCTTGGGTTAGTAGTTCTCCAGTGAGGATCTCTCCAGTAGTCGGTAAAGCGGCCCGTGATGTCCTTAATAGATTGAATTGATCGGGTAGCCGGTAAACGGTCCGCAATTCATGCTGGCTGGGAAAGATCTAACTTTGAGATTGGTCCAATCTCCTAAGAGCATTGGATTCCTAACAGCTCGCTTTAACCGCTCTAATAGATTGTATTATCACCAAACTCTAAAATTGACAAGATAATTGACCGAACATTCACGGTCTTTACTTTGAGTTGAGTTGGTGAAATGTGGGTTTGTTGTGTTTGATTGCTCGTATGCACACTCGATCCTTCTGTGCATTTGCGCCTTTTTTCTCCATATCTTTTGACTTGACCCTCGTGCTCTCCCGATCCCGTCTTTTGTTTCGAAGATGGCCAACTAGAGTTATTTTAATCCGATCTTTGCGGATGCCTCGTACTCTCCATACAATCCACCTTCCTTTTTCCAGGAGGACTTTCCTTGTTGTTGTGCATATCCGCCTAACCCATTATTTCAGGAATCGGAGAACATTGATTTTCACCCACCCTCATTCAACCGACCCGATCCTGGGATTTTGGAGTCACCTTTCATGATTTCTACACTTGAGACATTAAACCAGATGATGGAGCATATGAATTCGGGGATTAGCAATCTATTTAACATAAATACAAGCCAAAACGCTGCTCTACTATTTGAGGATATGGATTCACTTGAGGATAATCATGAGAGCTTACAATCGCCCAAAATACAAAAAATGAGGAAATTTTGATAATCCAAAAAGATTCTGGGAGACACATTGTTAATTCATTTTGTGTGGAGAGGACCCAAATGCCCGAATATTTATCAACCGAATATCAACCACATGTCTTGATCTTGACCCCGAGGATTCCATTATACAGACTGCTCTTGGCAATCCTCATGTATGTGCTGATTCCGACCTCCTCCCTTGTAGGAGGTCCAAAAATTAAAAAATGTTGACTGAACTCGAAGTGGTAGCCACCCTTCATGAGATAATTAAAACTCCACTTCAACAGGCCATGTCAGATTTATCTACTCCTCAACACAAGAAGAGAAAGCAGAGGAGAAGATATGCGAGTCACATCTAGACCATGGCCACAGCCTAAGCCATCTCTCATCGTCTGTATTTTAAGAAAGGGAACACTGCCACACCTCTTGTGAGTTGCTCCATATCTGATAATTCTTGTGACAACACTCTCCTAGATGGCAGTTCTTCAATCAGTATAACACCCTTATCTATGGTACAGTCTCTTCATCTCGAGCCTCTCAAGAAAACCAGGATGATAGTTCAATTTGCTAATGGATCTATCAAGAGGCCGAAGGGTATTCTAGAAAACGCTGTCAAATTTATTCAGGGCATGAATTTCACTTCGGATTTTGTTGTAATGCCCATGGAAACCTTCACCCGTGTGGAACACCCTCCAATCATCTAGGGACGGCCTTTCCTCACCTCTACAGGGACTGTTATTGATTATGGTTCAGGAGAGATTCGCTTCCGTTCTGAAGTAGGGAGCGATGTGTTGATCACTACACCCATTTCTGACCAGAGACCTGCATCCCATGAGAGCTCGTCCGTGTTAGCCAACCGTAAGGAACTTGACCTCGAGGATAATATCAGAGATTCTTGTTATATGTTGGATGATAAGGAAACCCAAGAATTCCTCTTGAAGGAGGAAGACTCGGAAAGCATAGACCTTAGAGTTCCCCCTTTTTGTATATGGAGATGCATTGATGACATTCGCAGAATTTACACGATAGACACCTTAGAGCGGAAGGCAGAATCTGGGACTAGACAGGATGGACATGATTCGACTACTTCCACTGATGAGTCTGTTCTTATTCACCCTGATTCAGATGAGATCGATTAGGCCAAATTTTATTTAATTGCTTTTATAAAGGAATTTGGGCCTTTTGATAAAGATGATGATCCAATAGAGGCTTGGCAGGCTGAAATTGTTCTTACATTTTCAGATAATGAATTCGAGCCTATTTACTTTGATATTGTGAGACTTCCCAGGCCAGACATGACCATATTACTTCCACTGATCGGTTTTGGCCTACACAATCTGAAATCGCTGAGGATACATTCTTGGTCGATTCTACTCAGTTTATATCTAATGATAACCCTAATATTGACCTACAACTTGTCAAATCCATACCTCAGCGGTCCCGCAAGAAGGTTCGTTTTCGATCTTCTTGACCTTTGTACATCCACTCCTCTTGTATATCCTTTCGTTTCACTCTTTCTTCTCCCGTTTTATCATTCACCCCGTTGCCGTGTGTGTATATATGCTATACTTAGGATGTGCTTTATCCCAAGTATGGGGGGAGGGTAAATTATTTGTGTTGTTCATATTCATCATGTTCATCACTCTTGTTGTTGCCTATACTTAGGGAATTTTTGTGTCTGTACATTCTCTTCATCGGTTTTCCCCTTTTGTACACTCTACTATACTTAGGATTACTTGATCCTAAGTATAGGGGGGATCACCAACTTCTCTTCTTTTTATCCTTTCTTTGAGTTGTTGTAGCATAAGAGTCTTTTCAATTTTCTATACTTAGCACGCATTATGTCTTCCTTTTTCGCTCTCTGATCACTATGAGGACATAGTTTGAGCTAAGTATAGGGGGTGTCGTATATATTGTATATATACTTTATACATAACTCGTACTTTTAAATATGTTTATTTGGGGGGTTATGTTTATAATTTTTATAAAATCCACGGGTGTAAAAAAACAAAACAAAAAACAACAAAAACACAAAAAAAGAGAAAAATAAATATAAAAAAGCAAAAAAAAATCTTGTATATACTTTTGTATGTTATACTAACCCTTTTTCCTTTTAAAAATAACTACAAAACAAAAAATCCATAAAAACTTGCATAATTAAAAAAATCTTCTCTTTTACATCTGCATTTTTCTCTAAAAATCCATAAAAAGTTCAAAATTAGAAAATTGTTAAAAAAATTGTTCTTTTCACATATGCATCATTCCTTTTAAAAAAACCATTGCATTGTTCATATTTTCTTACATTTGCATGTGCATTTTTCAGGATAGTATTGACATTTATACTATGCATGGAATAAAATGAAGAATGGAGCTTAGTTGGACCTTAATCCACCTAATTCTCAAAGGAACTTCACCGAGAAATAGGATTTTAAAAGCTTCAGGTCTTTGACTTAATTCTTTGAGTTCCACATGATAATGTGTTGCATTTGACTCTTAGTTTCTAACATGGTCTCTTCATTCCGGGTACAACTCTGGAATAGGGATTTTATTTGTACTCTCACACTATGCACTTAGCTCAACTCAGATGGGATGTTGGAAGACTGTGTGAGTTTCTTTTCTGGTAGTGTGGAAATATAAAGACCGGAGTATGGGTTGAAATAAAGCTTCGGAAAAGGGATGGATGGCTGGGAACAATTTTTTCTAAGACCCCAAAACATGTATGGAAACAAAAAGATTCAATATCCATAGGGGCACAACAAGATCCAAGCTGAACCACCAAAAATCCAAATATAAAGAAGCCACTACCAAATAAATTCTGACCAAAAAGGTGCAAGCTTCAAGAAAACCTGCAGATCTTGGTGGAGACTCGGCTACACTGGCCAGCTTCACAAGGAGAGGTGACTACACCGGCCACCCTCTAATTATTTCCTCCTTCTTCTAACTTCTCCCCCAATTCGATTGTGAACACAACACGATAGATCTTAGAAGGAAATACCTGACTCCCCGAGGACGAGTTACTGGAGAGGAGATTTGCATGGTAGTCTGGCATTCTGGATGGGAAGAGTTAAAACCTTTTACACACATGAGTCGATTGTACGTTGTTCATTGGGTATGCTTTGGGAAGAAGATTGATCTGAGATGACTTATGAGCCGAAACTGTGACAATGATGTGTAGAACTTGTGGCTGTCGATTTTCAAATTCTAAGTCCCACAGAAGTTCCGACACACTAATAATCCAAACGTCCGACAGAGCTCCAAACAACAATTTTATGAAGATAAGTTTAAAACTCAATATTGTCCTACTTTCTTTATTTTCACTTTGTTTTTCTTTCTCTTCACATATTCATTCAAATAAGTGTTTGCTAAGGGACTAGCAAAGGTAAAGCATAGGGGGATGATGAATCTACGATTCTTCATCTTTGTTCATTTATTTTAACTTAAAATTCCTTATAAAACACCTGCATATAACACTAACTCCATATTCTTACTAACTTGCATCTGTGTGTAAATATTGTACACTTCTTACTAGTTTTAACCTAAAATAAATAAATAAATAAATAAAGGAAAAATAAAGAAAATAACAATGGAATACTATATACAGGATGACCCAAACCCCGAGAGAAGGTCAAGACTTGACCTTATCGACCAGGAATAAAGGAGGGGGGGATAGGGTACTTAAGCAGAAAATCCAAAAAAATGTGTGTTGTTGTAAACACTTCTCACTTATTTTGTGTATATTTGTTAAAACTGACACTAATTTATTTGTGCATTAATTGAATCAAATCAAATAACGTTCAAAACCAAAGTTGTAAATAAAAATTTGTTCTAATTAATAAAAATAATTGCACAATAAAATCATGTACAGAATAAAAGTAACCACATATGGAAAAAGCCACTAAGCACTTATTGAAAGACCAATTTCGGCTCCATATGAACTCAAATTGAACCAATCTCACTTTCATTGGTTTCTAAATTAAATTATCTTTAAACTGGCTGTGATTTCATAATTTTTGGAGATACGAGTAAAACGTTGGTTTTTCGGGGTGGTTTGTGTATTTTTTCCATTTATTTTTTAAATATTGTATTTTTATATATTTGTAATTTATTCTTACTAATTATTTAAAATAAAAATAACTATAAAAAAATATTATTTTTTTTAAAAGAAGCTAATTCCCTCATTGACCCTTGTAGATAATGTCATATTTGTATATAGCTTGTGTATATATTTATTTTTCTTAACTAACTCCACAAAAAAATAAAAAATTTAATTTTTATTTTTCCATTATATAAAGTGACGAAAATACTAAAAACTTAGATAATTTTGTAAATAGTTTTTTCTCTTTATCATTGTCTCATTTCAATTTTCATCTCTCTTATCTCTTTATCCAAAAATTCAAAAATTCAAATTTCATCTCTATCTTTTCTATTTATATGGCTCCTTCTCCCTCAATTCAACTTTATCAATCTTTAGAGAGAGGAGCCTGATCTCCAAGAGAAAATTTCGTCGATAAAAGGGCCTGGCCTCCGAGCCGTCCGGTGACAGCGAGTCGGCCTTCGTCGAGGCGATCACGTTCCATTTTCCGCTCCAAAGTTGATATCCACATTTTTATCTTAGGTTAATTATAGTTTATTTCATCACATTTTCATTCCATCATCATTTTCTTTCTCTTGATCTTAAAAAATAGCATCACGATTTTGATCCGCGACTGGATTTTTCATCTCACGTTCTTGATCTCCCCGCATTCTATTTCTATCATACACGATCTCTCAACTCCGGCCGCATACGGTGGCCGGAGATCGGATTCGAATCTCTCATTTCCGCCGAATCCTCGTTCATTTTTCCGAGTTGTAAATAAATAAAAATAATAAAAAAATCATTTGTTGTCTTTATTTATAACATTTGTTTTGCATGTCCATTAAGAACAACAAAAAAATAAACATAAAAAATAAAAAAACATTCCTCATTTTCTGTTTTTTTAATATTTCAGATTTACCAAAAAAATAAAAAAAGTTTTTTTATTACTGTTTTCATTCACTATTTGCAAAAGAAATAAAATTTACAAAAAAAATGAAAAAATAAAAGAGAAATAGCAGCAGGGCCGCCATCCCCTGCTTCAATCGCCGCCGCAATCTCCTTCTTCAAACACACCTCCAACCATGCCTCGCAAGCGGCACCCACCGCTAGCGGCAACGCTGCCCCCTCCCTAAGGCCATCCTCCATCGACGTCGTGTGGGGCGGTGCTTCTCAACGACCGTTCCTCGGCCACCAGCTGCCGCCTTGTGACGGAAATCCTCCATCGGCCCTGACCACCGCCGACTCCCTAGCACTCCTCGCCACCGCTGCATCTTCCGGCTTCAGCCAATGGCCGACCCCCACTGCTCAAGGGAGCACCCATCCTCCATCGCCGCCGCGCGAGGTGGTGTTTCTCCAGGCGCTCCGCCCACTCTTCCGCCCGCGCCCCATCGACTTCAGCCACTACGCTCTCTCCTCCTCGAGCTCCATCCGTCGAAGCCAATCTCCATAGTAGCCGCCTCCCTTGCGCAGTCCCCTTGCATGGAGAAGAAGCAAGGGGCGGCGCCACATGCCTGTGTGCCCCTTGCGTTGAATCAAAGAAGAGGAGAATACCTAGGGCTTCAATTAAAAAAAATTGAGAAAATTGCAAGTATACCCCTGGAAGATTTAATAATTACAAAAAAGCCCAGTCAGAGCCTCAAGCACATGCCATGTACATGATATAGTGGTAAAATTGCACATTCTCCCCTGTGTTTTATTTTTACTATTTATTTTATGCAAAAACAAAACTTATTTACATTTTAGTCCCTATTCTTAAACATTGATTTGCATGAATCTTCTATTGAAATACATGTTTTTATTAGTCCAAAAAATTTTGAAAAATTATGCTATTCTCCTGATGTGTATATCCATCTAGCATAAAATTTTCATTCCATTTTGTCTTCATCTATTATTATTAAAAAAATAAAAAACATGCCATTTTTCTCTTCTTGAAATTCGAAAATTCATAAAAATTTGAAAATAACTCCAAAAATTCCAAAAAAAAATTGAGTAGTTTTATTTCATTGTCTTTTATATTCTTGGCAAATTTCGTGCATTAATTATTTATAAAACTTTAAACAAAATGAAAAATACTAAAAATCTTATAAAAATCATAGAAAATTCTACAAAAATCCAAAAATATTGATTTCATTTCTGGCTTGTAGATATTTGCATATAGTTTTCATAAAAATATTTTCTAGGAGTTTTGGGCAATTAAATATTTTTAAGTTACAACTTACTCCAGGCTGTACATAATTTCGGATTTTTTCACTGTTTGATTTTTAGAAAAATACAAAAACGTCTAAAAATTCCACAAAAACTTCCAAAAATATTTCAAAACTTTTAAAACCCAAAAACATTTTCTATGATTTTTTCTGAGCATTTTTGATAAATTGAAAAATTACAAAAAGAGTTGGTTTGCGTATTTTTATCTTGTGAATATTGTTTTTGAAAGTAAAAAAATTATAAAATCAAAATCATAAAAAAATTGAAAATCAGAAAATAAAGAAAAATTAGAAAATTATTAAAAAATTAAAAAGATAAAGAATCCATAAAAACCAAGGTTAGTTGTCCTTTGAGATTCTTGTTTTCTCTTAATTGATTTTTGATTAACTGAATAACCCTCGAGATTTGTAGCCTCCTTGAGTTCGACCATGTCCACTATACAGGTTAATAAGTAGCAAAATAATAAAAAAATTGTTTGTTTGTTGTAGAATTTTTGGGGATAGCAACGACCTGTTTACCATTAATTTCTGGTCCTCGAGAAAACCGAGATTCTCGCGAACAACAACTACCCATACAAGACGACAACCAAAAATTCCACAAAAATTAGAGCTTCATAAAAAGCCTGCTTATGGGTGAAGAATCGGTTACACTGACCGACTTCACAAGGAAATGAAGACTACACTAGTCCATTCCCACTTTTTTCCACTTCTTCTAAATTTCTTCCCCATTCAGTTGTAATGACCAGGAGTTCCTGACCTTAGAAGGGAATATCTGTCTCTACGAGGACGGGTTACCAGAAGAGAAGATGCCTCGATAGTTCATCAATTTTATCTGGGGACAGTTGAACAATTTCACACACATGGTTCTATCACTTCAGGGTAGCAAGAGAATGCGACTGAGAGGATCGTTCTGGCCTGGTTGTGAATTAGATTGGATAATAGAATTATGGAAACTAAGGGTTGTTATGTCACACATCCAGACTTCCATGTGGTTCCGAACACACGATTAATCCAAAGACCTTCTCTAAGATCCAAACTTCAATTTTGTTAAGACAAGTTTAAAAGTCGACAATTATTCCAAGTTCTTTATTTTTCTTTTCTTTATTGTCATTTTCTCCACTTATTGCATAATTGTTTACTAGGGGCTAACAAAGGCAAGTAGATGGAGTGATGAATCTCCATTTCATCTCCTTTATTCTATCATTTTGGCCTAAAAATCCTAGCTAAATGCATGTAAATAGCATTATGTTGTACAAATTATCATTCATTGTTTATCCCAGTTATTGTATATAATTACTATTTTAATGCCAAAATTATAGAATAAATAACATAAAAGAAAAAGAATAAAATGAGAAAGGTATTCTATGACCTTAATCCCCGAGACCCAGGCATCTTGATGATCAGGTCAACAAGGAATAAAGTATGGGGAGATAAGGGTCAAATGTACAATACAAAACCTAATTTTTATGCTCTAATAATGCATTACCTCAATTAAAGAGACTTTGTACATGAAATTTGTAGATGATAATATATATGAAAATACAAAATTGAGTTTACACAAAAATAATATACAGTGTACATTTTATACTCTAAATAAAAGCCAAAACCCAATCTTCCCAGACCCATATAATCTCTATACAAACTCAAAATGTAGTAAAATCACTTTAATTGTATATAACTTTACTAAGATATTTAATGAAGTTGGTTTCATCCAATTCAGAGTCAAGATGCAAAAGTTAGGTTTTAGACCAATATTGTATAGTTTACCTGAATAAAATATTCATTTTATTTATTCTTTATTATTTTTATAAATTTACATTTTTATAATTTTTTAAATTTTCTTTATAGTATACGTAAATATTAAGAATATAATAAAGCCATAAATAAAACACAAAATAAAATAGTCTATATAAAAACATAGATGAAATATCTACACTTACACCTATATATTATCTATTTTTATTTATTTCAATATAAAAAATACAACAGAAAAATAAAAATAGATATTTATGTATATTAAAATAATTATGAATATGTAAAAGATGAAAATAAATAATAGAATACAAAATAAAAAATTAAAATAAAATACCCATAATATAGGTAAATATACCTATAAAGGAACTCTAAAAATTAACTTGTAATAAATAAGCCCATAAAATAATGAAAAATCATATTAAAATACAACAATAAATAATAAACATTTTTATGTTTTAATAAAAAATAATAAAACCGTTTATTAATTTATTTTGAATTATTTTTGAATTTTATCTTAATTTGTCCTGTAGTGGCTTAGATGGACCAATCACGGCCCAAAGATAGCTGACCCTAGGTCAACTATCCTTCTTCTAGTCTAGCCCTGTAAGAACTGCCTTTGGCCCTGATTTCCTCAATTTATCATGCCCAACTCTTTCACTCTTTGTGCTTGATTTCTTCTACAATTGTCTCACTCGATTACTGCTCTTCCACGCATGCATCTCTCATCTGTCTGAGGAGCATTGAGGTGTGAGCTCTTGTCGCTCAGAGGTCCCCACGTATATAGCAACACCTCTACCCCATTTTGAAATTAAATCCCTCTTCCATCTTTCTCTGCATGAAACTAAACCCTAGATCGAACACTAGTGATAGCAACGTTCTCCAGGACACTTCCTTAGCGTGATTCAGTGTCAAATCGAGGTGGTTTGCTTCTCACCACTGTGCTTTGCAGGAGCACCACTCCAGGAGAACCTCGTCTGATAAGCTTCTATCTTCTTAATTTTATTGTTCCTTGAACTTTCTGTATGTTAGTGTTGTCTTTTATTTTACTTCATTTCGTCGCGTTTGTTGTATTTTCCTAACTTTCCAATTGGCGGAGCATCAAATCTGCCACCTCATTGTGACGAATCCTGGCCACCTTCGCTGCACCTTTCTCCCTCATCTCGTTCCCCAATCGTCTCTGATCATCCCAACCACGTCCATCTATCTCAAGATTGCAAGGATCAAGCATTTAGGTCTTTTCCTTCGCTGCCTCATCGAAGACCTCTGTTCCACTGCACCTAGCACCCATTTTTATAATAGAAGTCATCCTTGGCTTTGTCTTTTTGCTGGTAATCTTTTCTTGCATGTAACGAAGAGAAAAGCCCGTTCTCAGTAGCGTTCGACACAAAAGCACTCACTCTGGGTATAGGCCCTTCGTCGGACCCCTTCGTGAGGACCCTGGCCTTTTCGAGGATCTCATATGAAATGAAACACCTCCTAGATCCCATCGAGTATCTCAGAAGCGAAGAAGATTGATGGAGCTGTACGAGAGAATGGATTCAAGTTCAGCCTCTCGCTATTCTTGAGCTGTTCTTCTAGATCATCTCTAATCCGTCCGATCGCACCTCCACTCTAGATATAACAGCCACCATCGGATCATCCCAGTCCAGCACCATCATATTAGCGCTGATATCTAATCCCAGTACTCCATCATTGAAGGGGTACTAGCCGCTCGATCGATGCCCCACGGATAAGTGAGAATCATCTAGTCGTTCGATTGTGCAAACGATTGGAGTATTTTGTAACTTAGCCCACGCTTTTTATTTATTTTATTTTAGTCTTTATTTTATTTTAAACACTTTATATTTTTGGAAGATTTGCATTGGAACCCCTATATTTTATGCACATTGCATATTTGTCAAATCCACATCACCGCACGTGCAGACCAAAGTGAGGTGACGATTTTTCAGGGAACCCCTCGCGGGTTTTTATATTTCATTTTAGTCAAAGAACTTTAAATATTAGTTAATTAATTCGGGTTATTTTGCAGAGAATACCTCGTATTTATTTTTAATTATGAAAATCCCTTTGTCATTTTATTAATTTTAATGCATGTTTTCTATTTATGAAAAATATCATCTGTGCTCCAAAATTTCTTAAAAAATAGGGTTAAGTGTTTGCTTGCATGCATATTCATGTTATAAAATAAAAAAATAAAAAAATAAAAAATACAAAATTTTGAAGATTTCTCAAAGTCCACATTTTCATCCCTATTTAAGTAGTAAAATACAAAAAATATAAAAATATTTTGAAAATTTCTTAAAAAAATATATTTTGTTTATTAGCATGTTTTCCTACTCTAGACCAAAAATCCCTAAAATTGAAGAAGAAAAAGATTAAAAAGTAAAAAGCTCCAAAATCTTTATAATATTTAAAAATTCCCATAAACTCTAAAATTATTCATTTCTATTTTAAAATTTACTTTATATTATTATTTATGTAATAGAATTTATTTATGGTTATTTTTGTCTTCAAATCAATTCGACCTTTTTAATTAATCCCTATTTTGTATATTTTTTACTTTAAAATATATAAAAATTAGCAGGATTATCTAAAAAATCACAAAAATAGAAAAAAACATTTTAAATAAAAAATATACTATTTTTATAAATTGTAATCATTTTTATTAATATTTATAATTATATTTCCTTGTATTGTATATATAGCCTTATATATTACTATATAATATATATTAAAAAGAAAAAGAAAAGAAATTAAAAATCAGAAAATAAAAAAAAGAAAAATTAAAATTAAAACATTAAAAATATAGAATTATAAAAGTTAAAATAAAAAATACGAAATTAAATCCCATAAAAATCTAAAAATTCCCAAAATCGCTTATTTTCCTTTTTGGCCAATTTTGGTTGTCTTTCCTCTATTGTTTCCTATGTTCGACCCCTACTTTATTTGTCACTAAACTTCTATTAGTTGGGTATAATAAATTATAATTCCCACTTGCTTGCTTTTCTTGAGTTATCCATTGTGTGGGTTGATTGTTGATTGACCTTGGGTTTTTTAGTGGTCTTCTCAACGACAACATATCTTCGCTTTCGTGTGGATATTATTTTAGAGCCTTGCAAATTCCGAGTCATCTTTACCCCCATCTAAAATAAGAATACGTGGATGACCGAACCATGAAATAATATGTTCCCTTAAAAACCTCTATATTGTCTTGCTATCAGCAGTTTGTGTGGGTATAGCCTCCACCCATCTACTAACATATACCACAGCGAGAAGAATGTACTCAAAGCCACTGCTCGAAGGGAACGGTCCCATAAAATGTATGCCCCATGCGTCAAAGATCTCACAAATGATAACTGGTCACATTGGCATTACATTTCTAGCATTGGTTGTCCGTACTGCTCTCTGACAATCCAGGCAACTTTTCATAAATGTGCATGCATCTCAAGTAAGAGTCGACCCCAAAAATCTGCCCTAGAGTACCTTCTTCGCTGTCCTCTTCCCTGAATGATGCCCCCTACCTCTAAGGAATGGCGCAGAGTGAGGACATTATTGTATTCCTTCCGAGGAATACATCGCCAGTAGACACAATCCGATCCCTCATGAAACATATCCTCCCAATGGTAGTATCATGCCTCAAAAGCTAGCTTATCGACTCGATCCTTCAGCCAACCCTGTGGACTCATCTATGTAACTAGAATGTTCACAATGTCCGAATACCATCGAAGCTCTGTAACTGCAAAAATACTGTCGTCTGGAAATCTATCTAAATATCTAATGTGTACTCATCTGAAGGCTGCTCAATCTGTAATCGGGAGAGGTGATCAGATACCACATTATTTACCCCAGGTTTATCCTTAATGTCCAAATCAAATTCCTGGAGTAAGAGAACCCATCTATGAAGGTGTGCCTTGGCATCCTTCTTCTCCATCAAGTATCTGATAGCTAAATGATCTCTATAAATCGTGATCATTAAACCAAAGAAGATATAATCTGAATTTGTCCAATGCGAATACCACTGCCAACATCTCCTTCTCTATCACTGTGTAATTACGTTGAGTGTCATCTAAAGTTAGGCTAGCATAGTGAATGGCAACAGGAAGTCTGTTACTCCTCTATCCTAATACAACCTCGATCGCAAAATCTGAAGTAATCGTCATGATCTCAAAGCGAAGAGACAATCAAGTGATAATAGGATAAAAAGCACTGATAATCATCTCCTTCAATGTGAGGAAGGCAATAAGACGTTTGTCATCTTCCAAGAACTCGATGTCGTTGCTTAATAATTCAGTAAACGGTTGGCCAATCTTAAAGAAATCATGAATGAACCATCGCTAGAAACCGACGTACTCTAGAAAAGATCTTAACTGCTTGATGTTGGTAGGTGGCTTGAGATGTTTGATGACATCCACCTTGGCAAGGGCAAACTTCGTGCCTCGCAGGGAGAAGACATGCCCCAACACAATCTTGTATGTAACCATAAAATGGCTCTTTTCCCTTGACAAAATGAGATTCATCTCACAACATTTCTTAAGAACATGCTCTAGGTGCACTAAGTAATAGTTAAAGGACTCACTATAGGCTGAAAAATCATCCATAAAGAACTCGATAGAATCACCCACCATGTCTACAAAGATGGCAAGCATGCACCGTAGGAATGTAGGAAGGGCATTACATAAAGCAAAGGGTATCCATCTAAAATCATATGTGTTGAATGGACACGTGAAAATGGTATTCTCCTAATCTCATGGAGAAATGGTAACTTGGTTGTATCTAGAGTAACCATCAAGGAAATAGAATACCCCTTCCCCGCCAACCTCTTTATGTCCTCATCTATAAAAGGAAAAGGGAAGTGGTCCTTCTTCATTATGGCATTCAATTTCCTATAATAAACGCACACCTGCCATGATGTGGTTACTCTCTTTGGAATCTCCTCTCCACTCTCATTCTTGACCACCTGGATTCCTGATTCAGGACAACATGTAATGGGTAACCCATATAGAGTTTGAGATGGGATAAATAAACCCTGTGTTGCACCATGCGGTAATCTCTTTCTTAACAACATATCATAAAACTGGATTCAACCTATGATGAAACTCTTTAGAAGGTCAGCTATCATGATCGAGATAGACATGGTGGGAGTGCAAAGTCAGATTTATGTCTCAGAGATCGGATACAATCCACCCAATAGCCTTCCAGTTTCTTCAAAGAATCTAAATTAGATGAGATTCTTGTTCTTCGATCAACGATGTGCTGATAATGACCAAAAAATATTTATGTGGACCCGCAAGGAGAGCATACATCGTATTTGGTGGCAAGGTCTTCTGTTCTGGAATGGTGGAATCTGGCTCTGCCATATCATCTTATGTATGTTTAATGGGATCTATGCTTGTGGTAGATGTGTCCGCAATATGGTTATCCACCATCTCAATATGCTCCAGAGTCAGACTACATAAGATGTCTAAAACATCATCCAACACACTGATGCGCTCCTCCTTAGAATGGCTAAAGAAAAATAACTTTGCTAAATGAAAATCAGTCTCTAGATCATCTAAAGTGGAGGAATCATGTGAACTCTTAAAATCTAAAATATCTACAATGAAATATCCAGGTGTCTGCTCCATCTACTCATCATCCATGCTAAAATATACTGTACCATCTGAAGAAACACCAACTGTAGTCTCAGACACATTCTTTGCTAGGACATCACAGGTTCTCTACATGATACCTCTCAAGATCGTCGAAACAAACCTCATACATGTAATCGCCAGGTGTGTATGGAACAAAGGGCATTTGAACTGATGTATCATAGTCTAAGAGAGCCTTCACGATTTTCAAGAAAGGCCTCCCAAGAATGATCGGGGTAAGGTGTAACTGTGTAGGCCAATCCATGTCTAGGATAGTAAAGTCCACTGGGAACTGCAGGCCTTGCACGATCACGATAACGTTCCTCAAAATGCCCCTAGGTACTCTTTCATATCTATCATCAAACTGAAATATCGTGTGTGATTTGTAAGGAGGATGTAACTCGAGTTTGTTGAGTAAACTAGATAGTAACAAATTGATTGAGGACCTGTTATCTAGGAGAGTGCGATCGAGTGCTGCATGAGAAAACTCGTATCTGAGATAGAGTGCTCATAAATCTTTCTTCTTCTTTGATAATTTGTTATGGCACAGGACGTGGATTTGTTTATGACTTACTTCTCTGTACATGATCTCTTCTTCCTACGTGTAGTACATCTATTTTTCAATTGTTGCTTGAGTGTAGGGAAGTGATCCAAGGCATCAAGAAGCTAGATTCTTTAAAAAGAAATGATCTTTCAATAGTCTTTCTGTTTCAGGAGTTACAACATTCTTTTTGGATATTTTTTCCTTTTCCATACAAAGCCTCAGGAAAAGGAACAATTTCAGGAATGACAAAATCAATATTTTTATTCACATCAAAATTGGAATCATCATGTACATCAAGAGACTCAGAAGTTTGTAAAAAACTCTCGAAAATGGGAGAAGAAAAATCTGCATTGGGAGTATCTCCATGGTATGGCATGGTATCATCATCTGACTCGCCCGTATCCATGTCAATTGTCTCTGCATCTCTCCCCTGAATATCAGCATCGTCCTGGTCCTTATCATGGTGGTCTTCCTCCTCAACGTCGAAATGTGTATAATCATGGATCGACTCTCTCTCATCATCATGTGCCTGACGAGTCTGGAATCGCGCTTGTTAAAAGATGATGTTTATTTGTCGTGTGTAAAAATAGTGATTTGATTTGTCATTTGTTGTTGGCGACAATCGGAATCCATCAAGAAAATAACCACATAAAATTATTCAATTTTTAGTCTCATGGTATTATGTTTATTTTACTTGGGCAAGTCCCAAGGTCGAACACAAGGAGGCAAAGGAACAACCTAGATTTATGCCTATCAAAATTCGTACGCGGTTTTCGAGGTAGTCTTTTTTCGGAATTTTTAATGCAATAAAGGATGCAATATGCAATTTTGGCCTATTTTAGGGACTAAAATGTAAAAGTCAATCAAACGATGTCCGAAAAATACGAAACTTAGCCACGATGCAAAATAAGATGAAATGAATGCAAAGTAATTTTTTCTGGAATTTTTGGATGCAATATGAATTTTTTTATGAATTTTTAAATACAAACAGAATGAATTTCAATATTTATTTGCTTTCACGAACTTTCTTTTTTTTTCAATTTCTCATGGTTTTGTGTGCTTAATCCCTTAGTTATAAGTTTTATAATCTTTCTTGAGCAAGGTAACTAATTAGGTTCAAAGCCCTAAACAAGAATTTTTGTACCTATAGAGTAGAGTGCAGCTTGGACTGTTTCAAATTAACATTTTCTTACCCGTTAATGGAGGTTACTGCTAAGACAATTCTCATACATCATTTAGATAGTTTATTTTCTATATTTTATTTTGTGCGCGGATCACTTGGTGTGTAGAATGCTGGTGACAAGGTACACATCTTCTATCTCCTACATGCATCATTGATTTTCATTGCGCATCGGCTTTCCCGATTTCCTTCACCATTTTCACTCACAAAAGATCAAAGAAATTTGAAATTCATTAGATGATTTACTTAAAAAAATCCAAAAAATGTTATAACATTTGTAAAATCGGGATTGCTAAAGAAAACTCGACCCTAATACCAAACGTACGGACAAATCATCATTGTTTTGGGGAGTAACCCCCTCATTGTTTGCAGGTACTTACCTCTAGACAGAGTGAGTACGTAGCCTTAACGATAGAGCCCAAATCCCTGGACTTGTTCCTTAAGTACATGTACATCACTTTTCGGTGTATGGTCGCAACTATAAGCACTTTCCTCCGACCATTGAATGTTGTTTTGGTGTACTAATCTTCTTATCTCCGTTTGGGCATGATATTGAACCCAGCAACCCGGGAAAATGGTACCACTGTTTGAGGAGGTCTGAGTTTGCACGATGGGCGGTAGCGGCGACTCACCCTCTGTGTTTGGTAGTAAGCAACTTCTTGTATATTCACTAAACATAAATTATAAATTATAAAATACCTAACTCTTAAGGTCTCCACTTGTGTCCAATTGGTCAATCGGGGGTTTGTATTGTGTTTGATTGTAAGTGTAAAGATCCTTCAGTGTACTTCGCACCTTTTTCTCATTTTCTTCTTGTGTTGACCTTCGTGTTCTCACATATTTCCTATTGATTAGAAGATGTCAGATTGGAGCATTTCTCGTTTTGACTTTTCGAACTCATTTCACACTCCTATTTGATCGTCTTCAATTCGGGAAGACTCACTTCTTGAGTATTCCTTTTCCTCCACTTCACCACTCACCTCAGCGATCAATCCATTATTCATGATTGACTCTAATCTTGAACTATCATTTGAGACTCCACCATTATTGAGGACTAATCCATTGCCAAATTCATTTTCAGGAATCGAGATAGAGACTTGATGCCACCGAAAGGCAAAAGTTCCATGCTTGAGCAGAGCGAGATGAACAACACAATTTTAGCCTCCATACAGAACATTCAGGCACATTTGACTGAACATGCTAACATACAAGATGGATTGGAAGACATGATCTTCGAGATGAGGATTGAAAGAGAGGAGAGAGGAGAGTAGAATCCTGGAGTAGGAGGGAATGGAGGAGAAAATCCAATTGTTGAGCTAGTGGCTAAGCTTACACTGAAGGATGCCTAAAGTACAAGGGCAGAACATACAAACACATGGATTAGGATCCCTACGATTCATGGGCAATTTGAACTGAAGCCCTCAATTTTACCGCCCCCCCAATATTCCATGAAACATCATTGAAGAACCACATGTACACCTCCAATAGTTTTATCGCATTTGTGGAACAATACACTACCTGAATGTTCCTTTGACAGTTGTTCAATTAACAACGGGTCAACATCACCTTAGGGGTGGTGGGTCCGAGTGTTAAAGACTGAATTGTGAAATGCAAGTTGAGCTTACAAGGAGGAATGTATTCCTGCTTATTTTTATCCTAGTTGCAAGTTCTCACATTATTGGGATGTAAAAAAGGTAAAACGGATATCCTAGTTCTTGCTAGAGATATAGTGGTAAGTATATCTCTTGCTTTGAAAGTGATTAAGGGAATGAAATTTCATAGTTGAAAAGGCAAGATTAATTTGGTTAAAAATTCCTTAATCAAATAATTTAATTTTTGAATATATAATTATATGTTCTAAAATAATGCATTCTTAATTTCAGACAATGAAGTCCATGAACCCACTCCGTAGGCACCTGCAAGTCAACCAATTGACCAGATCAAATTATTCTGATTGGATCAGTAATTTTAATCTTTCTCTCTCTACAGATAACACCTCTTTCGTGCTATCTAGAATAAGTACACAAACCCTAAGACACTAGAAGAATTAAAGTTCAATGAAAAATATGATGAAGATCATACATTGGCTTAGTGTTATATTTTGGGATCTCTCTCCAATGTGCTTCAGAAGCAGCATGTAGAGATGGAGATCTGCCATGAAATAATGTTGCATATCAAGGATATGTTCGACGATGTCCATCACACACATCGTTCTAATGTTATGAAAGAACTTATTCGCTGCAAATGTAGAAAGGGACTTCGATTCGTGAGCATGCATTCAAAATGTTTGGGTACTTGTCTAAGCTGGAAACTCTCAGTGCGGAGATGGATGCAGAAATGCAGCTTGACTTCATTCTATTGACACTGCCCAATTCTTTCAATAATTATGTGGTAACGTACCACATGAATAAAATGGAATTAACTAATGTTTAACTCATCGCTTCATTAAAGTCTACGGAAGACATAATGAAGAAAGCGAATCCCTCTAGCAGTGCAATGGTTGCACAGATCAAAGGGAAGCGTGGTCAGAAGAAAGGCTCTCGGAAGGGCCCGACACAGAAGTGAAAGAAGAGGAGTCAATATTTTGGCTCTTCTTCTATTGTATCTGTATTGGTGACATCAAAGAAGACTGATGTGTGTCATCACTGCAAGAAGCCAGGGCACTTGAAGCGTACGTGCTTAGATTACCTGATATTTTCTTACAAAGTAAAGCCTCAGTAGGTATGAATTCTACATTCATCATTGAACCCATTTTTTTGTAGGATGAGAAGGTAGTTGGGTCATTGATTCTACTGCTTCCGTTCATGTATACAATTTGTTGCATCTATTTCCAGAAACTAGGAATCTTGATGATGGGGAGATAGTTATTCAGATGGGATCTGATGCAACTATTGTAGTAGTCGTCATCGGGACTACAGACTATCATTACCTAGTGAAAGATTCATGTTACTTAAAGAATGCTTTTATGTTACAGATGTCAGAAGGAACTGAATATATGTATCTAAATAAGTTAGAAGTGTTCGTTTTCTGTTTTGTAATAAACTTATCATAAGTCAATATGATAAATATATTGCGGATGATGTTCTGACTTCGGGTGGACTCTATGAAATTTGCATTGATGAAAATATCATGAATGCTACTACCACTAATAAAAACCCTAAAAGAACTAGGGAGAATGGAAATCATTCTAATATGATTTGGCATCAAAGGCTTGATCATTATCTGTTGATAGGATTAATAGATTTACAAAGGATGGACCCTTAGATTTTCTACAGGACCAATATTTGCCTACATGTGAACATTGTATTCGAGGGAAAAGGACTAGGATGCCTTCTGTAACAAGATTACAAGATGCGAAGTAATTTTTGACATGATACTGATGGCTGAGATTTTCCACGCAGGTCTAAAAGTATCCTCACAGAATGCGAAGATAAGTTTTAACTGAGGCGGCCCACGAGAATCCACAATATAATAATATGCAATGAATAGCCAAAAATGTGAGGCATAATTTATTATACTCTACAAACAGAAATGTATAGTTAGTAAGCATCTAGAGGTCGAACCAGAGAGACCAAACAAGGAAACTTATGATTATTGCTAAGTATAGTGTATTATGTACATACTTGTCTTTCAGTCTTTTACGTGGGTTTTTAAATTTTTTAAATTAATAGTAAATATTTATATGGGTGTTTAGTTTAATTATAATAGGGTATACCAGGTTAATATCTATGGAGATATAGATGTGCATATAGGTAGAGATATGCACATAAGGTGTATATATATATATAGATTTTTTTATTTTTTTTTATTTTTCAATTTCTTTTAATTTTTGGGAATAAGAATAAAAATATATTTATATAACATATTTTAATACATAATATAAGTACATAGATAATATAATTATATATATTTATATATATGTAGGTAATATGTAATATATATATATAGTCCAAAAATATATGGAAAATAATTTTTTAGGCTTTTTATATTTTTCTCATGTTTATATGACTTTTCTGGGATTTTTGCATATTTTTAAGCATTTTTGAAATAAAAAACATCGTAAAACATGTATTAAATAAATAGGCAACATAGATTTGAAGACTAAAAATAGTAAATAAAGTCCAAAATTATCCAAATGAATTTTAATTGGCAGATAATAGAAAAAAACAATATTTTTTGAGTTTTTGGGAATTTAATATCTTTTTTACAGGATTTTAGAGATTTTCAAGTTTTTGTCATTTCTTTTTTCTATTTTTGGGATTTTTGGTCTGGAGTTAATATAGATCATAATAAGCAACATATAATTTTAAAATTTTTAAAGATATTTTATTATTTTTTGGCATTTTTAAAGCTAACACATGGAGAAAATACCTAATTCTTGAATTTTAATAATTACACAAAAGAAAAAAAGCAAAAAAAATATAGCATAGAAATATGTCACCCCAAACATTTTCATGCATTTTTGCAAAATTAAATACAAATCGCAACTATTTTTATCAAAATAATCAAGAAATAATATTTAACATTCTTGTAGGGACCTATTTGCAATTAAAAGAAATATTTCTTCATTTCTGAGACCTTTTAGAACCCCCAGGGACGTACATGCAATTTTCCGTAACATAAATAAAATAAAAACACCCTGGAAGGGCCTTTCTGCAATTATAACAAAGTTCCTAGTCTTGATTACAAATTTCCCACAAGTATAAGCATGAATATACGAATTTACTCACTAGAACTAAATAAATAAAACTTAAGGGACCTGTCTGCAAAATGCTCAGACTCACGTGGGGGACCACGTGAGCTAAGCTGGCATGGATATAAATGCAATTTACAGGAAATCTTAAAGCCCTTATTGCAATTTTCACATAAATATTTACACTCTAAACGAAAATGTATGGTGTAAAATGAGATAAGGAATGGCGGGAGGTGGATTTGGTATTACCCCTTTTATTTGTGCCCTGATGGACGGGTGGATGCACGCCACTTAAGAGGACAATGGTCTAGATGAACCGTTACCGCTTCGCTGATTGACGACATGTATTAGACATGACCTTGGATCAAATGGTGGATGAGGGGTGCGATCCAACGCATGCTGCTACATCTGGAGGGGAGTTCTTGATCCAACGGTCTGGGGATGCTATGAATGAACAACCCAAAAACTCCACTAGGGGGCTTCGATTCGCTCCTCATCCTTGCTCCAAGCTCCTCTCGAGCTGCTACGTTGCTCTCCATGTCTGTCCTGGCCTTCCGCAGCTGGGGGGTGATCCAAGACGCTTCGGGTCCTGTTGGAGGGGGCCTGGAGTGCTACACACCTGGAGCTGAGTCTTCGGCATCAAAGACCCCTCAGATGGGGTCCTCCAGAACCGTAAGATGGTTGAAAAGCTTCACGACACATGGGCGAATAGATCTGGGCTTTTCTTGGCAATAGTCGAGGCAGAATGTAGTGGAATGGTTGTGATCTGACAAGAGGCAGAGGAGGTGCATGGATATGTTGATCTGGGCATGATCAGGATGGGCAGATGGGATGATTTGATGGAGAAACAAAGGGGTTAGGAAGTGGGGTGGACAAAGAGATCGGAACTAGACTTAGTCACTGTGAAATGGCCGGAGCCCTAACGGCTCCGATGAACTGAAAGATGGGAGGCTAAGCTAGTCTACTGATCATAAACTCGAAGTAAAAGGCAGAATGAAAATGACAATTATGAAATCTATCTAATGAAGGTAAAAGTGCAACTCTAACCTTTCAAGGACAACAAGGAGTAGGACAGTGCCGGAGCTCTGCCAGGACCTCCTCCTTTACTCCTTTCACCGCCTATAACCACGGGGATGGTCCTGCTGTCACCAGAAACACACACACACACACACACTAATGGAAGGTGGATTCCGGGCTCGAAGAGGGATCAAAATGGAAAGGAAGAAACTTTGTTCTTATTTATAGACAAGTTTTTGGCGAGTTTCAAGCTTGATTATTGAGAGGATCAAGAAAAATCGATGAGATCTAATGTAGAGTTTAGGGTGGTGATCGTGATGTGAACGAAATCTCTGAAGGACTCGAGGTGAATGGAAGCATAGGGCAGCCTGGAAAATTCATGGAAGTGGAGGCGCTCGAGGCTCTGACAGGAATCAGAGGTGTGGAAGGACAGTTGACCGAGGTCAATAATCCTTGCCTCCTCATTAGTCCACCTCGGACACTATAGGACAAAAGTGCTTGGTTTATTCGAAAATAATTAATTAAAAGTAGTAAATGATTTTATTAATTTTTGGGTATAAAATAAAAAATGTTTATTACTTCATGTAGTATTTTAATATGATTTTTATTTATTTTTATGATTTATTTTATTACAAGTTACTTTTTGTAAGTGTATTTCTAGATACGTTGACCTATGTTTTGCTCATTTTATTTTTATTTTTATTTTATAATTTTTATTTTAGTTTTATATTTTATATTTTTGCAACTTTATTTTAGGTACAAATATATTTTATTGTATTTCTTTAATGTATTATACACACTTAAATAAATAGGGGTATGTATTATACACATTTAAGTATAGTTATTTCATCTATGTATTTCTATAGGTTATTTTGTTTTAGTATTTTATTTATGGTTTTATTCTATTCTAATTATGTACATATAGTATAAATAATATTTAAAAATTATAGAAATATAAAATTGATAAAATAATAAAGAATAAATAAAGTGAATACTTTATTGAGGTTTATTATACAATAATGGTCCAAAACCTTACTTTCTCACCTTAACTCCAAATTACATGAAACCACCTTTATTAAATATCTTACTAAAAGTTATATACAATTAAAAGTGATTTGGATACATTTTGAGTTTTCATTTAGTAGAAATGGGTCTGGAAAATTTTGGTTTACTTTTTGCTCTGATATAAAACGTACCATGTATATTATTTATGTGTAGACTCAATTATGTATTTTTCTATACATGTTTATCTACACCTTTCATGTAACAAGTTTATTGATTTGAGGTACGAATAACAAAGAATAAAATGGGCCCCCAAAATAGCATTATTGAAGAATGAATGAATGAATTGGGTTATTCTTGGAATTCTGACCCTTTTCTCCCCCTACTTTATACCTTGTTGACCAAATCAATTCTTGACTTGGTCTCAGGGTTCAGGGTCATAAAATACCTCTGGCATTTTATTTCTTTTTCTTTCCTTTCATTATTCTTTAATCTTGGTATTAAAACATTTTTTTATATACAATAAATGAAACAAATGATGAATGTTGATTTGTAAAAAATAATGCCATTTACATGCATTAGATAAGGGTTTTAAGGGAAAACTTATAGAATAAAGGTGGTGAAGTGGAGATTCATCACCCCCCTATACTTCGCCTTTGCTAGTCCCTAGTAAACACTTATGCAATGAGTGTAGAAAATAAAAATAAAGAATAGAAAACATAATAACTTGGAATAATTTTTGACATTTAAACTAGTTTGTAATAAAGTCAAAGTTTGGATCTCAGAGAAGACATTTGGATTATTGGTGTGTGCGGAACCACATTGAAGTCGGGAAGTGTGACATAACAGCCCTCAAATTCCATACTCCTATCATCCAGTCCAATTCACAGTCAGGTAAAAACCATCCTCTCAATCACATACTCTTGCTACCTTGAAATGATAGAACCATGTGTGTGAAGTTTTTCAACTCTTCCTAGACAAAACTATTGAACCATCAAGGTATCTGCTCTTCTGGTAACTCGTTCTCGTGGAGACATATATTCCTTTCTTCCTAGACAAAACTGTTGAACCATCAAGGCATCCGTGCTTCTGGTAACTCGTTCTTGTGGAGACAGATATTCCCCTCTAAGGTCAGTTGCTCCCGATCTTTACAACCGAATGGGGGAAGTTAGAAGAATAGAAAAAGAAGTGGGAATGGACCAGTGTAGTCGTCATTCCCTTGTAAAGTTGGTTAGTGTAATCGATTCTTCACTAAGAACCAGGTTTCTTCTGAAGCTTAAATTTTTGTGGAATCTTTGGTATAGGCTTCTTTGGGTGTTTTCTTTGGCTTTGAATAGCTTCTACATTCTTTCTTTGACTCGGTTGATATAGCATCTTTTTGTTCTACCTAAATTTTTTAGGGTCTTGGATAAAGTTGCGTCGGTAGACCATTCCTCATCCAAAGCATTATCTCCATCCGTCTCCAAGCTGTAGCTATCATTGTTACCGAAAGAAGATTGTAGAGTACCGGTGTCGGCAATCCCCAAAGATGGTTCCTGAGCTACCCTTGACGAAGCAGCCTTGCATCGTCCCAACTTAGACTCCATGATTTTTCAACAGTCCATTTGAATTGACCTAAGTGTTAGGTGCGAGGTTTCAAGTCAAATTGTTGTCTCAAGAGTCTTACGGATGATATGAAGAGTCCTATTTAAGCACATTGAATGGACTTATTAATATAGTCTTATAGAACCTAAAGAATTAAGTCAAGGTGACCTGAAAAATCTCCACTTCCAATCCTTAATGGATTCCCATGAATTTATGTGCATTAAGGTCTATTCCAATCTCTAGTCTTCAGACTGTATTTGGACTTGTTTAATTGTCTAGTTATTCAGAAAAATACGAATGTTATGTAAAATGCAATAAAATATTTTTGTGACTTAGATTTCTAAATTTAAACTTTTTATTGATTTTTGTAAAAGTTTTGCAATTTCTATGCAGTTTTTGAAAAAGTTTTTGCAAATGTTTTTTGGATTTTGGATTTTACAAATTTTTAGGGATTTTTCAAAACAAAATGTCTTTGGAACAAAAAGGTAGTATAGGCAGATATTTACATGGGGTGCATCTTTTTATTTACAAGGGTCAGGTTGTAAGAATTTATAGGGTTGTATATACAAGGAGTGTAAAGAATCTTTATTAGTCTGAGTTATGTACATAGTTCTCAAAATATTTTGAAAATAATTTATCAAACATTTTAAAAACTTTATTTTGCATACTAATTTGACAAATAATTTTTACAAACATTTTACAAAATTTGAAAATTATTTTTCAAAGATTTTTAGAACAGTATGTATAGATTTTTCAAACTGATTTTTGCAACCATTTTTCAAGCATTTGGAAATATATTTCAAAATATTTTATTTTAAATAAAGAAAAGAAATTTTTACAAACAAAACATTTTCACAAAGGTTGAAAAATTTTACAAAACATTTTTCAAACAGTTTTTAATAGATTTTTCAAATAATTTTTCCCAAACATTTTTCAAACATTGTGCATAACATTTATACCTGATTTATTAATAGGTATATACAAAGGTTTTAATATATTTTGTACAGGTGTGCTCTTTACCTTTGCTTAATTGTATTTTAGCCATACTTATTTGAAAATACAAATGTACGAGTTGTGGCTAAATTTTATACACAATATACAACCCCCCGTATACTTAACTTGAGTTATGTCCTCATAGATAGAAGAGAGAACAAAAGACAGAACTTATACTAAGTGTAAAAGAGTCCATACTACAACGACTAAAGAATAATGAATGAAAGAATGAGAAATCGACCGTCCATCCTATACTTAGGATTAAATAATCCTAAGTATAGCAGACTATACACAAGGCTGGGAGGGTCGAGGTTGGGGATGAACAATGTTAATGATTCATCATGTCTCGCCCATACTTTGGGTAAAATATCCCTAGGTATAGAAAGGAGTATCAACAAAACAGTAGACAAATGAGGGGACAAGGAATGAAGATATGAAGTCACTCATTCCCCCTATACTTAGATGAAGCATATCCTATGTATAGAAGCAATGAGTGAGGAGAATAAATTAGAAAAAAGAATATACACCTTAAAAATAGAAAAGAAGAAAGGAAGAAAGCTAAAGGAAGAGTATTTTAGTAACATTATTTGAATCTTTCGATGCTGCTGAGGTTGTGGGTGCTTCCTCATTGCATATCACTTGGACAGAATTGACAACTGTCAAGAAAGTGTCATGCTCAAGGTATGGCTTCAGTAACTAACCGTTGATGACGAACGGTTGTGTGTTAGGCGACAAATCTGAAATTACAATGCTTCCATTATCACACACATCTTGCACTCTGAATGGCGTTGTCCATTACTCTTTAATTTGCCCTGAAATATCTTCAACTTTGTGTCCAATAGCCACACTTTCTGTCCAGTCTCAAAGGTCTTTCGTCTGATGTGCCGGTCATTCTAGTTTTTATATTTCTCCTTGTACATTAAGGTGTTATCATATGCATAGTCTAAGAATTCCAGGAGCTTGTTCAAATCCTCTTTCTTTTCTGAGCACCTTTTAGTGAGTCCAAGTTGTAGAAGCTGATTCCCCATAATGATTTATGGATCAGTTCCACGTGCAGATGGCATGGTTGTCCATGCACAAGACGGTAGGGCGACTTTCCCAAGGGAGACTTATAAGCGGTTCTGTGAGCCTAAAGTATGGAGTCCAAGAGTTGGGACCAATTCTTTCTGTTCGGCCTCACAAGTTTCTGCAGAATTGTCTTGATTTCTCTATTTGATAGTTCAGCCATACCATTGGTCTGGAGATGATAAGGAGATGCGACTCGATGCTCGATGTCGTACTCCTTCGTCAATTTTTGACCTCTATGTTACTGAAGTGACTACCCTCGTCTGATATTAGTATCTTCGGAATCCCAAACTACGATATGATGTTCTCTCTCAGAAACTGACAAACTGTACAACAATCTGCGGCTCCACAAGGGGTAGCTTCAACCCATCGGCTCACATAGTCAAAGACAAGGAGGATGTGCTTGTATCCCTTATTGTTTGGAAAGGGTCCCATGAAATCGATGCCCCAAGCATCGAATACATCTGAAATCTAAATGAACTTCAGGGGCATGGAATCCTTAGCTGTATGGGTGCCTCCCAATCTCTGGTAGTAAGTGCAATGCTTAACAAATGCTGAAGCATACTTAAATAGTGTCGGCCACAGAGGCCACACTATAGTACTTTCACTGATGTGTTCAATCTATAGAGTGGTGTCCACCATAATTTGAGCGAATGACAATGCTCGAGGAAACTATGATGTTCCTCCTGAAGAATACATAGGCGCAAAATGCAATCTTCTCCTTCCCTGAATAGAATTGGTCTTCTTATTGTTTGAAATAGATGGTGGACAAGAATTTTCCTTCTTAATTTTCATCCAACCTTGTGGTACTACACCAGAAATGAGGTATTTCACAACGTCGGCATACCAAGGGAGTGAATCCACAGCCATGATCGACTCTTCAAGAAAAGATGTTTGTGATGGGTGCGCTTCTCTGTGGAAGCTCTTGCTATTCAATTATCGAGAGGTAATTTGCTACCACATTCTGAGCCCTAGGTTTGTCTTTGATTTCCATGTCAAAATCTTGGATGAGAAGGATGTATCTGATCAGTCTAGGCTTGGCATCCTTCTTCTGTTGCAAGTATCGGATAGAAGAGTGATCAGTGTAGATAGTGACTTCAGATCCAAGAAGATAGGATCTGAACTTCTCGAGGGAGAATACTACAACCAATAGTTCTTTCTCTGTGACAATGTAATTTCTTTGAGCTTCATCTAGCATTTTGTTGGCATAGTGAATGGCATAGGGTGCCTTGTCTTTTCTTTGTCCTAGGATAGACACAACTGCAAAGTCTGACGCAATCATCATGATCTGAGGGGGAGAGACCCATTTGGGGCTACATGATGTGAGCTTGAGTGATAGCTCCTTCATCTGATAAATGAAAGGAGAACCTACCGATCAAAATTAAACTCGGTCTCCTTGCATAGCTACTTTGTGAGAGGTCGGCAATGCGGCTGAAGTCTCTGATGAATCTCCTGTAGAAATCCACACGCACCAGGAATGGCCTCACATGTCTGACATTTTGAGGTGGCTTAAGATTGTTGGTAACATCTACCTTTGCTGGGTTTACTTTCATGCCACGCTTCCAAACGACCTGACCCAGCACAATTCCATCTTTAACCATGAAGTGGCTCTTTTCCCAAGATAGCACAAAATTGACGTCAGGACATTTCTGAAGTAATCTATCCATATGTTAAGATAGGCATCAAAACTATCAACATAGACAGAGAAGTCATCCATGATCACCTCAAGAAAATCGCCAACCATCTCGGAAAATATTGCAAGCATGCATCTCTAAAATGTGGCATGTGCATTGCACAGACCAAAGGGCATTCTCCTAAAGGCATAGGTGTCGAACGAGAATGTGAAGGTAGTTTTCTCTTTGTCCTCTAGGGTGATTGCCACTTGGTTGTACCCGGCGTACGCATCCAGAAAGCAAAAGAACTCCTTACCCGCTAATCTCTCTAGAACTTTATCGATGAATGGCAAGGGGAAGTGGTGATTCTTTGTCGCTACATTGAGATGGTGGCAGTCAAAACGTACACGTGGCTTGCTGACCATGTCTATGGTAACTATATGATTGCTTGAGCTGAACGTGATCTTTCCAAACCCATAGTCAACAACAACCTCTACAGTGCGTAAGAAAGGCCATCTAAGGATAATTGGGAAGAAAGGTCATCTAAGGATAATTGGGGTCTGAAGTAATTGTGCAGAAGAGTACATATCAAGGACTAATCAACCAAAAACTGCATGTCCTGCACCTTTAAGACAACATCTCCCAACAGACCTTTGGGTTGTTTGATGGATCGATCAATGAACTGAACGATCTTGCATGTATGCTTCAATGGAGCCAACCCAAATTCTAGCAGTAGTAATAAGGGAAAGAGGTTGAGGAAGATCCACTGTCAAGCAAGATTCGCTCGAAGACTTGGTCAAAGATCTCACATCTAATCAAAGGTGATCCTTTGTCTTTCTTCTTTTGAGGGAGATTGTAGATGGAAGCGACTGTTGCAGTTCGATCGACCCTTGTTTGTAAACACTTACTTCAATCCCTTCTTCACAATGGGTACGTATTCCATGGCTTGCATTAAGGATAATTCAACCATCAAAATTTTCAGGATATCCAAAACACATGGATCATATAATGTAATTTTTCTTTTTGCACTTCTTGCATCAAAAAAGGAATATTTACATAACTGAAATCAAAGCAGTGTTCTTATTTACAATAAGATTTGTGTCCACAATATTTTATGAATACGGATCACAAAAATGTGTATATTTTGATGATGGCGGTGCTGCTGCTGGAGGACATGCAAAAAGTACGATATTTGCTCCGTCGGTAGGCTCTAGATCGACTAATGGTGTTGGCTCCTTCACGGCTCGTGTGGCATCACTTCGACTGTGGTCTTATTCTCAGTCTTTTGCCTTTGCTGATTTTTTTTGTTCTTTTTGTTGATAGAGGTGGTGGTGGATGACATATGGCATGGCTCCTCCTCCTCCTTCTTCCTCACCCAAACATGTAGCTGACACGACTAATGCAAAAGATGATGATTCACCTGAGAAAGCTTTATTCTTACCTTTGGTTATGATAGATTGAGGCAAGGTCTTACCGCTCCCGAGAGTAACAACATTAGATAGAACAAAATTACAATCATCTAACTCCACAGGAACAGATAGGACATCGTAATATACATGCTCCTTTCTCTTGAAATTATTAGGATTAGCTTCGACCTAGGCCAGGATAGAAGTTTTGGTGGCTGCCAGGTCATCTTACTTCTTTGTCATCTCAGTTAGACCCTTTACTAATTGGGCCATGTAATCGAGGCTCGTATTCATGGGAACTGCCTCGAACAATTCAGCATGCTGACCACGTTGTGACTGCTTGTGGGGAAGTTGAGGGTGGGACTGCGAATGTGGCTGCTAAGGAGGGATATGATATTATTGGTATGAAGGAGGTGGGTATTGTTACTGAGGTCCAACCGCGTACTAATGGCACGACTGCTGGTGACAGTACTACAACTATGGGTATTGCTGCAATTGTCTCCAATTATTATGGTATTGTGGAGACTGGTGATGCTAATACTGACAATGAGGTTGAAATGATTGTGCAAAATGATCACCCTGCCATTGGTGGTAAGGCCAGTTGACTGGTGGTTGGCCATGTGGTTGTCCAGTCAATGGGCCAGTTGTGCGTCGTTGCTCCAGACACCATTAACTTCTTATATCAGGGGGTGGTGATGGGAATGCTGGATCAGAAGATGATAGGTAGTCTGGCTGGTAGACCACCATCTGTTGCTGCGGTTGGGCCTTCTCAGGTGCCTGCATGTAGTACATGTGTTGGATCACATGTTGCTGCTGACTCAGTTGAGGTTGATGTGGCGGTGATGATTTGTCCTTCTTCTCTGTAGGAGTCTCTGACGATAGTCCCAACGACTGGCAACTAACTCACCAGCAACACCAGCTGCTTGGTGATTTGATCCATCTTATCCAAGTTTTGCATGCTCTATTCGATCATATTGAGCCTTTCAAGATCTTGTGACTGCTTCTCAATGATGTCAACCTTTGAGATATGGCCCCCAATGATGTTGAGGTTGGAGCTCTCATCTCTCTCTACCTCACGGGACGGTGCCATGTGGTATGGCTTGTGATGGACCTGAGGCTAACTCTGATAAGCACATGACAAAGATAGGGCAGCCTCTCCCTCGACCATTTCTTCAAAGATCTACCATACCACGTCTTCATCTTTGTTAAAATGAGATCCTCCACACGCAACTGATGAATCTCCATCTCATCACCTTTATTCTATAATTTTAGCCATAAAACCCAAGCTAATGCATGTAAATAACCTTTTTTGTACCTATTAACATTCATTATTTATTCCAATTATTGTATATAGAATATTGATTTTAATGCCAAATTTATAGAATAAAGAAATAAAGGAAAAAGAAGAAAACACCAAAGGTATTTTATGACCCTAAACCCTGTGATCAAGTCAAGAATTGAATTGGTAGAGAAGGAATAAACTAAGGGGAGATAAGGGCCAAAAAACATCTAAAAACCCTATTCTTTTATTCTCCACTAAAGCACTTTGGACACTAATTTTATTCTTTACTATTTATACCTCAAATAACAAAACATTGTGCATGAAAATTTTAAATATATAGAAAAATACAAAATTGAATTCATGCAAAAACAATGTACAATGTACATTTTATACACAGAATAAAAGGCCAAAACCCAAACTTCATAGACACACATCTCCTAAATAAAAACTCAAAATGCAGCAAAATCACCTCTAATGTATATAACTTTTAATAAGCTATTTAATGAAGGTAATTTCTTATTTTTTGAAGTTAATATGTGAAAGTTGAATTTTTGACCCCTATTATATAATATAACTGAATAAAACCATAAAGAAAACATAAAATAAAATAATTATATGAAATACATAGACAAAATACATACACTTATAACTATATATTAAGTACCCATATTTAATTAATTGTAAATATTATATCAGAAAAATATAATAAAATTATATTTATGTATATATAGAAGTTATATTTTTTTAAAATAAGAGAATAAAATAATAAAATCAAAAATATAAAATAAAAAATAACCAAAATATAGATGCATATATCTATACATATACCCTTAAAATTAACTTGTAAAAATTACCTCATAAAAATACATAAAATCATATTAAAATACTACATAAAATAATAAACACTTTTTTCAACAAAAAATAATAAAATTATTAACTTTTTTAGTTAATTAATTTCAAATAAAATGGATTGTTTTGTCCGGTAGTGGGCTGACGTGGCCTAATCACCTTCTAGGGATTGTTGACCCCCAATCAACTCCCCATCTTTCGTTTTGACTCCAATTAGAGCCTCGAGTCCATCCTTTTCTCGATTTTTTTCTAAGTTGCTAGATTGATCAAAACACCACGAGACCTTCATGGATTCTCTTTCCATCACAACATCCTCTCATGCCAGATCATTAGATCGTATTGATCTTCCTCGAGCCTGTCAATAATTCAACTTGAAGTTCATTAGGACCCCATTGACTATAAATAAGATTCATGGTCTTCCGTCTAAGCTTGAACCCTCCTAGAGCCCCTGATCGATTCCTTGTGTGTGTGCTTTGAAGGCCAGTGACATCGATCTTTCCCCCGTGCGTAGAGAGCGTCGGAGCGAGCAAGCCTCAGGTATATGAGCCGTGTTTCTTCATGTTCTAGGTAGATTTAGTTCGATGTTTTGTTTTCTGCATTTACTTTTGAATCTAACAAATTAGCGTAGATTAATTAGGATATCTCGTCGAAGATCTCAAGCTCCGGCAGGTTTTCACTATGACCCAACTTGTCTCCGACCATCATGTTTCACCCTCTCCCTTTTCCTATGTGTTCTCCATATGATTCGCCCATCGAGACTACAAGATCCATCGCGGATCAGCGAATCGAGGGTCCTCCATCGCCTTTTGTTGGACCCTCTCCGCCCACCTCCATTCTTACGTAAATCAGCTTCAAACCCGATCGAGGTTCATCCCCTTGAGCCAAGTGACGTCTCTGTGCAGGTCTTGTGCATGAAGTAGCCCTTCTGGGCTTGGATCCACCTGTAGCAAGCTTCAATAAGCAACATGAAGACCTTGAGCTCGTCAGACTTCCCCTTGAGGTCCTGAAGCTTCTCGTACTGATCAGTCGAAGCATACGACCCTCCCGGTCGTGTAGAGGCGAGAATCATCGAAGAAGACCATGAAGGGAGATAGCATTCCTGGATTGAAGTTCAAAGAAGGTTACATTCTTCCATGTTTCCTCATGACGAGCAGATACCGTCCGATAAAGAGGCGTCGCCAGTTCGAATCCTAACCATACATTTCTCGCTCTGCTGAGCCGTCTATGAAGCATCATGATCAAATCTGAAGTGTCGATCAACTAAGGAGTATAGCGGGTTGTGCGAGCGACATGTGGCAAGTTGAGGGAGCAGAATTGTCCGATGGCGCACATACTTACATATTTCGCCCTAATTCTTTTTGTATTTATTTACTAATCTTGTAAATAAAAGATGCAGTATAAATAAAATGGACATTTTTCATAAAGAGCCATATATTTATTTCATATTGCGATTTGGTCCAGTCTATCTCAACGTACCTGTCGTCCCGCGTGAGTTAGGAAAATTGCACGTATACTTTGCGAGTTTTTGTATTTATGTTGAGTCCAACCAATTTTAATATAAGTTGTGAACTTCTGAGAAAATTTTAGCATACCCCTAATGTTTATTTTATTTGCAAAATGCCCTTCCTAGTTCATGTATTTTTAGTGCCAGGATGTTCATTATTACGAATAGCACCCGTGCTCTAAAAATGAAAAAATATGGTAAGATGCCTGCTACTATTTATTTTCATGCTCTATTTTTATTTTGGTAATTTTGGATTTTTAACTATTTACTAAAAATAAAATGGGCACATCTTTGTCCCTATTTGAATTAGAAAATACCAAAAAATAGAAAAACATTTTGAAAAAATTCCCAAAAAAATATGTTTTCTATTTTAGTATTTCTTAACTCCAAACCAAAAATCCCAAAAAATAGAAAAATAAGAACATTAAAAGTTAAAAAGCTCCAAAATACTTTATAAAAATTTGAAAAATCACCAAAATTTCCAAAAATATTTTCCCTTTTTCTGAAATTTATTTATATTATTATCTATCTATAAAATTAATTTTAAGAATTTTGGACATAGTTTGTTATTTTTAATCTTCATTTCAGTTTTGTCCTATTATTTAATTATTGATTTAGTATATTTTTGATTTTAAAAATATATGAAAATTAGCAAAAATTTCAAAAATATAAAACATTAGAAATTTATATTAAACCAAAAAACAATTTATTCTATGATTTTTATTTTATATATTACCTTATATAGTGTATATATACCTATATATGTTCTATATAACTAATAATATTATGAAAACCTTAATATATTTTTCAAACCTAAAAAACGAGGATAATATATATAGGACTATACCTATGAGTATTTTCGTGATTTTTTTTATTATTTATTATATATTTTATACATATATTATCTATATTATGCATATTTTATATATACATATATATATATCATATGCATAAAGTAAACAAAAAATGAAATATAAAAATAAAAAATTAAAATCTATAAAAAAGAAATAAAAAAATAAAAAAAGATATATATATATATATTCTAAAATTAAAAAAAAAAGAAAAAGGATTACAGAATAAGTTTGGACACACTATACGTTGATTAGTAAAAATCGTAGGATACTTGTTTTGCTCTCTGTGGTTCGACCTCTATATGCTTGCTTGTTATACACTTAGTTTTATAGAGAATAATAAAATTTAACTCCACATTTTTGCAATTCGTTTCTTGATTTACATCGTGGGTAAATTGTTTATTAATCACAGTCTCTTGAGTGGTCAATGCATCGAATGCAGTTTCGCCTCGTGAAACAATACGATCTTCGAGGGTTCATGGTTATCAAATGGCGTTGTTGCGTGGGAGCAATGTGTGTGGCCTATTTTGTAGCCTATTTTGTGTACATTCATTTGTTCATTTATTGATTTAGTGATTCATTTCTTTTTGTGTATTTATTCATTCATTATTTGTACATAACTCATTTTGATACTTTTATTTGATTATCTATGCTAATATACCTCTCTTTGTGGATTTTTTACGAGGTCCCGCTACGCGAGGACCAGACTTCTTAGGAGGGTGGTGCCACCAAGCTTGGTGGAGACTGGTCTTCCCACTTCGACCAGTTAGAGAGGCAACTATTGGAGCAAGGAGAGAATACCTAGCATAGAATTAGATTAGATTTATTTATTGGTGAGAGAGAGATTCATTCATAATTTGCGATAATTAAAGACTTGGACACTACTCTACTCTACAAGGTCCAGTGCCCAGGTGATTGTTCACCTGGGGAGCTCTTTACGGTTTTCTTGCGCTTTCATCGCCTTATTTTTCTTTGTTTCTCAATGTTTTGAGTTTTGTGCCTTTCTTTTTATTTGATTTGTGTGTACGGAGACCATACACTTAGGTTGCTTGTATCGATAATTAGGTCCAAATCATAATAAGAAGCATGTGCATATAGTCTCTTATGTTTTGATATAGTCAAATTGATATATGTAAATTATTTTGACATAAGACCGTGTGCCGAGAGAGGTAACATACAACGCTCGTAGGACCCATTGTGGTGTGCATCGAGTGCCATCAAAGACCAGATTGTCGGTCTAATTTATGAATAATTAACATATGGTTCTTCATGACTAATAACAACTACTGTTTAGGACAATTTTATTGATTGCACATCATCATGTAGATAGGTTTGAAAATTCTATTTTGCATACCACATGGAGAGAGATGGGAAGCATTGTAAGTCATCTAACTCAACATGCATCAATTGATTCAATGATGAGATTTCTGTCATAGAATCAACTTGTGTGGCTTTTTCTATATCTACCTCTCATTTTGAGCACCTAGGACATAAAAAAAGAATCTACAAAATCGTTTGATGCTTGTATACAAAATAACTCAAAAAAGTGAAAACCTAAAAATTAAAACAAGGGGATTGCTAAATAAACTTTGACCTTAACTAAAATATGTAATGGACTATCATTGCCTTGTGTTCATAAAGCCCTCATTGTTTTCAGGTACCTTAGGAGGGGACCAAAACCCTTCCCATGAGCGAGGCACGACCTGCTAACTATTAGAGCAAAAAACCCAGTCTGTAACTACCTTGTGTATCGCCTGGATCCGAAGTAATGGTGCTTCTATCGTAAGTGACCGAGTAGGGCCTCATCAGCGATGGTTGTCCCACCTTGTGTGGAACATAGATGTGGCTTGAAGTACTGAGCTTAGGCCATGCCCTCACGGGTGTGTCTATCTCATCAGTTTGCATTCGAATAGGTCCTCGAACGCTCAAGGGTGATTCCATTGCGAGCGAGGTCTGAAGTAGTGGTTTTGCATGTAGGATTCCTCCATTTGTTTATTTAGCTGAGTATGGATATGGGAAGGGTTACAAAAACCTTAAAATGTGCAGACTACATGTTATAAAGGAGGAGGATAATTATGGGATACTTTTCCGGTAGTACTCTCTCCTATAGGGATAGTGTGATACAAACTAATTATAAAATATGCATGAACTAGCAACTCTAAAAATGAAAAGTTGATAAATAGTTGATCCCTTACGACTTCACATGGCATGAGTTGGTGAACCTATTTTAGTATTTTGTTTGTATGGATCTAGATTAAGGTTCAAAGATAAAGTCTCACGCATTTGTGCAAAATTTGTCATATATGTCTTACTTTTGATCCCCCTGCTCAGTTCGAGCATTTCTACTATTTTACACTCCTTTTTATTCCCCGTTGACCACCGTATCCTTCCTCCTGCATCGATTTCCTCTTACTCCATGATTATGATCCATGGTTGGCTTAGTCGGGATTCCGCCGACACCTACATCAAATTCCATAGACTGAACATCATCAATCTTCTGTGGTGATTCTCGAGAACCTGGTCCGTACCTTGCAGGAAGAACTCTAGAATGCTCATATTCTTTCACCCCCTTGATCACCTAATAAACCAGGACCACTATAGTCCCACATCAATTGTTGTGAGTGGGAGTCGATTTCAGTCTACATCTTTTATCCATTCACAACAATATGGGATTAACCCTAATATCAGATTCATCTTAGCAGTTGAGATTCAATTTTAAGTGGTCAGATTGGGATTCTCTTATATTTCAGATAGAATCCAACTCTAGAATTGGATTCCAATCCAGAATTCATCTCCTCTGATTAAGACCAAGAGATGGCACCTCAAGGTAAAGGAAAAGTACAACAACCTCCACAGATGGGGTCAGGTAAGGGAACCGACCAGGACCAAGTCAACACCGAGTTGATGGCTTCCATACAAGCCATATAATAGCAGCTGATTGAGTAGGCTTTAGTTCAGACCACATTTCAGGATATGCTGAATGATTTACGAAATAGACCAGCAAGTGGAGTAGGTTGAGACAGACCCTATGAGAACCCTAATGAAGAAGAACCTAAACCTGAGAGGTAGAAACCTACGATGAAGGAGAAATACAATCCTGGAGACAGCTAGATGATTGAACGGATCCTTATTCCACTGGTATATGCTCACTTCGATCTCAAGCCACACTTCTTTGCTCCTCTGCCATCATTCCATAGGAATACCAATGGGGAGCCATACATTCAGTAGTAGTTCTTGCACATCTGCTGAACTGCCCACTACCCCAACATTTCATTGGATGTAGTGAAGATGATGGCCTTCCCCTTCAGCCTACAAGAAGAGGCCATATACCGGAACAATCATTTGGAATAGGCTATGTTGACCTAGGAGGAACATAAATCTGCATTCATTCATAAGTTTTACCCTCTCGGTCGGATCAACCAGATGCAAGCTGGGATCAACAACTTCTCCCAGGCTACCCACGTGTCTATCCATGAAGCATAGGAGAGATTTACGAATCTACAGGAGAAGTTCCCCCACCATGAGATACCGAAGACCAACTTTGTCCAGCAATTTTTCAAGGGACTGAATGTAGAAAGTCAAAGGTTAGGAGATGTTTCTTGTGGAGGATATCATTTCAACAAGGATGAAGATGTGGTATGGTAGATTTTCGAAGAAATGTTCGAAGGAGAGGCCGCACTGTCTTCATCACACACTATTCAGAGACATCCTCAGGTCCTCCAAAAGTCAGTTCATATGGCAACAGCCCATGAGACAGAGAAAGATGAGAGCTCCAACCTCAGTATCATCAGGGGCCATCTTTCAAAGGTTGACATTATCGATAAGCAACCATAGTATCTTGAAATGCTCGTTGTGATTGAACAAAGAACACAGAACCTAGATAAGCTGGACCAAATCACCAAGCAATTGGAGCTATTGGTGAGCACCATCAGTTCTATTCAGTCGGCGATACCATCGTCAGAGACTGTTATTAGGAAGAAGGACGAACCATCACCGCTACATCAGCCTCAGCTAAGTTAGCAACAACCGACCGTCCAGCATGTATACTATGTGCATGCACCCGAGCAGGGTCCGCCCTAGAAACAAATGGTGGTCGATCAACCAGACTTCCTCCAATCCTCTGACCCAGCATTTCCACCACCACAATCAATTCGGGAAGTAAATGGTGTATGGAGCAACAGTGCACAACTGACTCATCCTACGAAACAACACCAGGATCGGCTAACAACCGACCGGCCTTACCACCAATCTCATGGTGGTCTTTTTCCTCAGTCCTTTTAGTCTCGGCATCAGTACCCAATAAACGAGAAATATTGAAGGTCGTACGGTTTCACAAGGTGAAACTGCAGTCGATGCATTGACCACTTGATAAATCTCGATTAATCAACAATTAACCCACGGTATAAGTCAATCAATGAAAAGAAAAAAGTGGAGTTAAAATTTATTATTCTCTACAAACTAAATGTATAACAAGTAAGCATGTAGAGGTCGAACCATAGAGAGCAAAATTGGTATCCTTTATTGATAATAAGAGTGCATTATGTACAAACATGTCCTTTATTAGATATATATACATATTATTATTATTTATATATATAAACTATATATAAGTATATTATATATATTTGGATTTTAATTTTCTGATTTTTTTATATTTTCCTTTTCCTTTTAATATATAATAGGATATATAAGGCTTTATATGCCATATAGAGTAATATATTTAAAAGTAAACAAAATACACAAAGTAAATTGTTTTTAGTTTTATATATTTTTCTAATTTTTTTAGTTTATTGGAATTTTTGCTATTTTTTATGGACTTTTAAAATAAAAAATGTCCCAAATTAGGGAATAAATAACGGGTTTAGATTGACAAGAAGGTTAAAAATAGAAAAATAAGACCAAAATTCTCAATGCAATTTTAATATAAGATAATAATATAAATAACATTCAAAAAGAGAAAAACTTATTTTTAGAAATTTTTGATGATTTTTTATTTTTTGGTGATTTTGGATCTTTTTATTTCAGTAATTTTTTATTTCTATTTTTATGGATTTTTGGTTTGGAGTTAAATTATGATAAAATAGACACCATATACTTTTTGTAATTTTTGAAATAATTTTTATAATTTTTTAGTATTTAATAATAAAACATGAACAAAAATGTGTTCTTTTTAATTTCAATAAATAGTTAAAAAGCCAAAAATATGAAATAAGAATGGGATGTGAAAACCCATGTCACATGCATCTAACCCTATTTTGTCATAATTTTTAGAGCATGTGTGCCATTTTTAATAAATGAAATTCAAGCACAAAAAAACATGAACTAGGAAGGGTATAATTGCATATAAAATAAACACCAAGGACATTCATGCAATTTTCCCATAAATACAAAACTAATATTTAAAATTATTGGACCAAATACAAATACAAAAACCTGCAAGGGTACCCTTGCAAATTCGCCATCTCATGTGGGACGACACGTGAGGTGACTTGGACTGGACGCAAAGGCAATTTACAACAAACACAGGGTTCAATCAGCAAAATGTACGTATTTATTTACACTACATATTTTATTTACAGAACTAATAAAATAAATACCAAAAATGGCAGGGGAAGATGTGTAAATTACACAACCAATGCACGTGGAGATGGACGATCAGATGAACTCCAATAATACACGTGGCATGCTATAATTTCACGATACCCCTTCACCGATTGACGCTAAGGATCTGATCACGACTCTTCATCAATGATCGAGGGAGGCAGGGCGTGGATGGCTGAGAGTAGAACTGGGATCGCTCCCTTCATCGAACGGTTGCTGCTATTTATGAAGAGCAAGGAAGAACTCACCTTCCCTGAGCTTCGACTATCAATTCCTTCCTCGTCCAGGTTTTCATCTCGAGGCAGCCAAGGTGAACACGATCGGAGTGGTCTTCCACAGTTGATGATGCCTTTAGAACGAGCCATATCCTCTGATGGTGGATTTGGAGGTCCATGAAGCACAGGACACCTGGGCGGTTATTTGCAAGTTGATTCCATCCCAAGAAGGCTTCTTTGCACACTGGACATGCACAGGGAAGACAGGTGGCTTGAAGCAACTAGCTTCGACTAGGGATGAAGCTGGATTGCACGAAAATGAAGGTGGGTGGTGAAGGTCCAGCGAGCGGCGGAATGGAGCCTTCGATTCATGGATTGAGGCGCGACTCGATTGATCTGATGGTCGGTGCATATAGAGAAGGAGTAGGGGAAGATGAATGGTGTGATGAGGGGATTAAAGATAGAACAGATCATGGTGAAAACGAGTTGGAGCTCAAGAGCTCCGGTGAGGGGATCCTAGCTAATCTATGCTACTGAAGCAATTAAAGGTAGAAATAGAAGTCGTAAATTGAAAGATACAAGCTACAGCTACCTACATAGATTAAAAGACATAGCTCATACATGAGGATTGCTCAGGGAGTAGAGGTTGCCGGATGGTCGCTGTGGACCCTTTGCCACGCTTGAGCAGCTCACCCAAGGCTCGAGGATGCTCCAGTTGTCACCCGGAGCACGCTCACATTATCTACAGGGGACTTCTAGGCTCAGAGAAGGATCAAAATGAAGCGAGGAGGCAGTGAGGCTTATTTATAGACAAAGCTAAGGACAGTTATTGATCGGTTCTTAGGGATGAATCGAAGGTATGTACAAGGGATTTAGGGATTTGGCGTTGATCAATGACATTTGCCGGATCGATGAAAAGGATGGATGAGAAGCGCATGAAAAAAGGCAGAAATCATGAGGCTAAGTTGACTAAGTTCAATAAAAGGTGGGCAGTGATTAGTCCATGTAAGCCATTATAGGAAAAAGGCAAGGATTAATAAAAAATAAAAAATTATTTTTATTAATTTTGTATTATAAAATATTTTTTTTATTTTTTTCTGTAGTATTTTAATATGATTTTTAATTTTTTGGCTTTATTTATTACAAGTTAAATTTTAAGGGTATATTTATAGGTATATTCATCTATGTTTTGGCCATTTTATTTTTTTGTAGTTTTGATTTTATTACTTTATTCTCATATTTTATATATTTTCAACTTATTTTTAGGTGTTTAAGATATCTTATTATATTTTTGTGATGTTATTTGTACACTTAAATAAATAAGGGTATAAATTATATAGGTATAAGTACATGTATGCTATCTATGTATTTTTGTACATTACTATATATAATGTTTTATTTATGATTGTATACTAGTTTTAATATGTACATATGCTATAAATAATATTTACAACATTAACAAAATATAAAATTATAAAAGAGTAAAGAATAAATAAAATGAATATTTTATTCATGTATATAGTACAATATGGGTCCAAAACCTAACTCTCAGATACACTAACTCTAAAAAAATATGAAACCACCTCCATTAAATAACTTATTAAAACTGATATACAATTTAAGGTGATTTTTATACATTTTGAGTTTTTATTTGAGAGATGTGGTCTAAGAAGTTTGGGTTTTTGCCTTTTATTTTGTGTATAGCAAGTACACTGTATATTAATTTTACATGAAATAAACTTTATATTTTTATATACATTATTATCTACAACTTTCATGTACAAAGTTTCTTAATTTGAGGTATAACTAATAAAGAATAAAATAGTTCCCAAAAAGGCATTATTGAATGAATAAAAGATTTGGGTTTTTATGGTATTCAAGGCCCTAATCTCCCCCTAATCTATTCCTTATCGACAAATTTAATTATTGACATGGTCTCAAGGTTTAGGGTCATAGAATACCTTTGGTATTTTATTCCTTTCCTTTTCTTTCTTTATTCTATAATTTTGGGATTAAAAATAATATTTGTACCCCTCAGGTACATTCATTATTGATTGCATTCATTGATTGCATTCATTGTGAGATACCCCTAAGTAGAACAAATCAACAAGAGAGGAGATAGCGAAAGAGATTAAAGAATGAAAAAAACTCGGGGTGCACCCCCCCCGTACTTAGGACAAAGTACGCCCCAAATGTATAAAACTGACAAAAAGGGGCGATACCTCTTTGGAAGAAAAAATGAAAATGAAAAGAAGAAAAAAAGAAAAGATTTATGAAGATAGATGAAAAGATCGCAGAGAATGTATATATCACTCCCCCTATACTTAAGGTAAAAGATTCCTAATTATAACAACGACATGAGTGATGAAACAGAACGGAGAAAGAACAAAACGAGTTGTACCCCCCTATACTTAGGGTGAAATATCCCAAAGTATAGACACACAAATATGGTGAAAGATCTTGGGTACACATGACATATGGGAGAAAGAAGGAATGTACGACAAAATATGTATACAGAACAAGGACAGTCTCGGGAAGCACAGGACGGTATCTGATAATCGAATATCGTACTCTCCTCATCGTCTTCCTGTGAGAACGATAACGCAGTCAGAAAGTGATAAGACACACGGGTCTACACTCAAGTGGGTGTCATCTACCGGAAGACACAGATTGAAAACTACAACCAATAACCGGTAGCGTGTAGGAGATCATCGACTCATAGGAAAGGAATGTGAGATCGGAGCCGATAGTGGAAGACGTGGAGGAAGAGTGAGCAGTATAGAATCCTCCAAGTCAATCTAAGTCACTGGAAGATAGGAAAGGTGAAGAGCAAGAGACTCTATGAAGCAGGGTATCTAGTGGTCATAAGGTCAACGGATCCGGGATACACCGAATAACACAATACATGGCTCAACCCAATGAGGGTCATCAATGTGGGCAGACTCATATGAGTCGAAGATCACATAATAATCAGAAGACTCGGCTCTGTGCTCCACTGGATAGGATACATGCAAAGTGAAGTCGAGTACCTACAAGGTGAGGGGACTCAAAGGAGTCAGACAGATTGGTCTCAGTAGATGACAAATCGGCAACCCAACAGAAGAGATCGAAAGATCGAGAAAGTGACACAGTCTTCCCGCAGATAACCCTTGGGGAACATGCGACCAACTAAACAGAGAATAATCAGCGAGAGAGATGGCTCATCCTTGCGAGGACCATCAAGGAGAGTGGTCTTATGTGAATCAAGACAGAGCAGTCTCGTGATCCGACAGATCAGATAGACAACATGGCACGGAGACTGAAAGCATATCAGACGACTCGGTTGTGTGCACCAACAAATTAAGAAAGACATAATCAACAAGTGGAACTGGGCGTAAAGAATGTGTTGCATCCTCCCGCGGATAGTCCTCGGGGAGTAATGCAAACTAAGCAGTGAATATTGGAATAGATCTCAACCTTGCGAGGGTCGTCAAGGTGAGTAGACTCAGATGAGTCAGACAGATTGGTCTCTGTAGACGGTAGATTGGCTACCCAACAAAAGAGACCGAACGATGGAGAAAGCGACATAGTCTCCCGCAGATAACCCTCTGGGAGTATTATGATTTCTGTAGAGAATAGTCAGAAAAGTGCAACTCATCCTTGCGAGGACCGTCAAGGAGAGAAGAGTCAAAGGAGTCCGGACAAAATAGGTCTCGTGCTCCGACAGATCAGATGCACAATCAGACAGTGAGACCAAACATATAGCCAAAGACTTGATTTCATGCTCCAACAAGATGGACACACAAGCCAGGAGTGAAACCGATCGTAAAGAAAGTGTTGCGATCTCCCTCAGATAATCCTCGTGAAGTAATGCAAACTAGGTCAATAAATTCATGGGAATGATGGCATCAAGTCTCAGGTCCTCAAAAATAGTCAATCAATCCTCAATAAGAGGGCATAAGATCGTGTGAGGAATAAGTGATAGTCCGCTCAGTCACAATGCTTCCTTGAAGTCAATCAAATCATCTGATATGACTCGAGATATAAGCAGGATTCCTCCAAAAGCTATAGATGGATGAAAGAATCAGGAGATCGAGGATGGATTAGTTAAGGAGATGAGTGAAATCGTGTGGGTTCCTGGACACCGTCGCTTTGAAGTACATATCAAGATAATACTTGAATCCTCTAAATCAAGATGTATGGAACTACGGAAAAGATTGTATAATCATATCTCATGAATTCATCATCAAGTCATCAAGGTACATCTCAACGTCAATTCAGTGTACAAAATAAAAATCCACAAATAAGAATCACACCTATGATCGTGCAAACATCAAAATCTTTAACAGTGTCTAGTCACATATTGGAGTCATAGCCACCAAAATTAGCACACTAATCTCAGCGTCATCAAAGCCTGCCCGGCTTACTCAAATAATAATAAATGTAAACGAAAAGCCATGATGCATGCCCTATCGACAACACAATAATCTCAGGTGAGAGAAGGGATGATACAGAGGGAATGAGAAAAGTGGGCGAGATCAAAGTTGACATAGATAAAATTGTGGTTCAAGAAGAGGGTCTCCTTGAACCAGATAAGATATGGGGTGATATTGGCAAGGAGAAACGCTGCAAAATCCAGTGAAGATGGAGAAGCTCAAGGCCCAATATCACGACTCGGATGCAAATTAGGAAATATAAACAAGAGAGGGAGATGGACTCAAAAACAAAAAATAATGACTCACACTAATGGGATTGAAAACTCGAAGAGGGATGAAAATGCATATAGACTCAAAATCACAATCAATTTACAAGGCAAACATTCGGTTCACCTATTCAACAGACTGAAGATCGAGATGTTGGTCTTTTATTTTTTCATTTTTAGAGTTAGGTGATTTCAAAAAAATTGTACAAACAGAAGATAGGCATGGGATTTGGGCACTGATCCTTAGCGTGTACATAGAAATAAAATGCTCAGACAAGGTGGGGTTGCTCTCCCCAAAGCCATGAATCCTTAAATTTTATTTTTAAGGTCAATAGAGTTAGCAGTCCCAATTGTATTTAGGTTATCACTTTTTTGTTATTTGTCAATGCACGTGCCTAATGATGTTTACAATTCCATTTAGAATCCTAAGTGAGCAAAATTAGAGGGGGAAGGTCGATAAAGCCGTGCAAGTCAGAAATCGATGATGCATGCAAAGTCAGAAGACTTACAGTGCTTCCTATCTCTCTCTATGTAGGATGCATAACCGAATTGAAACCTATACTACATGCAAATGCAATGCAATGAAATCGCCTAGAATAGTAACTGCTATTAGTGTGAAGAGCAATATGCTAAATATCTAGAAGTGAGATCCAAAAGTCCGGTCTCTTATGTGCATCGGTATCCACCATGACGGATCTTTCAAGCGTTGTATAGCACTTATCTCAACGCTTGATCTCAAATCCAAATCGGTAGCAAATCAAAATTTGGCTAATTCCAAACGAAGCTATAGGTACAAGAAAACAAAATTAAGTGTTTGGCCTTAGTCTATCACCAAGCAAGTCCTAATGCTAGGGCTCAATCACCCAAAATAAATAAAACAAAAATTGAAAAACAAAAAAAGTGATAAAAACACGTAAAAAAGCCAGCGAGGCCCCAAAGGGAACAATCCCTCGGGAAATGGACCTCATGAAGGTGTTGTGTTTGGGAGAGTCTGAATTATTACAATTTAAGGTTCACTCTCTCACATAAATTACAAGATAAAATAAAATAAAATAAAAATAAATAAATAAAAAGAAAAATGTGAGTAATTGTCTTCAAAAACTCCTTCATGGCTTCCTTTGATGCTCTCTCCTGTCAACTAAGTCTGAAAGCTGGCTCCACCTTGCTTGGGTGCATAGATCCTCCTAAGAAGTCCTCCCTCGTGTGGCAGTCCCTCGCAACAAAGTCAAACAAGAAGAAGTGTCAGACATTTCACAATTAATATCAAATAATAATGAAAATAAAATAATGAAAAAAATAAATAAATACAAAAATAAATAAATAAATAAATAAGAGAGACATGCAAAATAAAGAATCCCTAACTATGTGGTGCTGCTCCCCGGAAACGATGCCATTTGATGACATAGGTTTTGCCAAGGTCTTGTCTATCCAAAGGCAGATCGACAGTCGTCGAAGCGACCACAGACGAAAACCTCTAGTCAATCAAATATTGACCCACAATATGAATTAAGCAATAAATATTAAAAATATGGAGTTAAAATTTATTATAACTCTACAACAGGTGTGTATAGGTGTAAGCATGTGTAGTGGTCGAATTTAGGAGATGACGGTAGAAGGGGGGCAAAGTTGATGCGTACAAAGCTTCCTCTAATCCTCTTGTCCATTTCTATTGTTTTTGTGGGTTTAAAATTTATATATATTTTTATATATATTTTTTATTTTTGTTTTATTTTTTTTATTTTGTTATTAATTTCATAATTTTTTTATTTTCTTTTTTATTTTCAGATTTTATATTTCTTTTTCTTATATATATAATATATCTATATATAAGGCTACATATCTAATATAGAATAATATACTTATAGACATTAATAAATATAAATAAAATACAAAAACAAAATTGTTTTGGGTTTTATATATTTTTCTAATGTTTTTGTGATTTTTCTGGAATTTTTGCTAATTTGTAAGGATTTTTAAAGTAAAAAATATTTCAAATTAGGGATCGAAATAATACTCGAAATTGATTTGTATTTTTAAACATTGTAAATAAGATCCAAAATTGCTCAAATCAATTTCATTATATGAATATTTTCATAAGAAAATTATAAGACAGAAAAATATATTTTTGGATTTTTTAAGATTTTGGGGTTTTGCAATTTTTTAGCTTTTCCTTTTTCCATTTTCACTGATTTTTGATCTGGAATTAAAATAGGGTAAAACATATTGTATATATACTTTTTGGAATTTATAAAGACAATATTTATATTTTTTGGTATTTTCTATGCTAGACAGTACAAAAACAAGCTCCTTTTGATTTCTAATAAATGGATAAAATGCCCAAAAAATTTGAAATAAATATGCCTTGTGAAAGTACATTGCAAGAGGCATCGAATTTTTAGGAGCACATTAGCTTTTTATAATAAATAGATGAAATGCACAAAAATACATGTCCTAGCAGGGGTATAATTGCAAATAAAATAAATAACAGTGGCTCAGATGCAATTTTGCCAAAAATATGCAACGTAAATAAAAAATTATTGGACTAAAAATAAATACACAAAGTCACAGGGGTATCCTTACAATTTGCCCAGCTCACATGGGACGACACGTGAGCTGAGCTGGACAAGATCCAAATGCATTTAAAATAAATATAAGGGTCTTTGTGCAAAATTCCCAATTTTTTTTAAACGTTAAAATTTTTTCACAATATTAAATAATAAATATATAAAATCGAGGTAAAATGTGAAATTTACCCCTAAAGAGGCGCGGGAGTGGACGGTTCGATTTCTCCCACTTATACATGTGTCACTCTCCCGTCGCTTGATGATGCTTCGTCTTGGATGCTTGAGATCAGATCTCCAGCAGTAGATCTACAGCTATGGCATGTTGCATCCAACAACTGCTGCTGCAACTGGGACTCCTCGTCGATCGGATGGTGGAGAACATGGTGGGAAGAACAGGGAAGAACGACGGGGCTAGCGAACTTCGATCTCCTCCCCCTCGCATCTCCGGCAATAGTTGTCACTGTGACGAGGCTCGAGAGTCTCAATGTGGCTACATCTGTCTGCTAGAGGGCACAAAAGGCTCCGGCGAGTGCTTGAGATTGCCAGTAAGGTTGAGGAAGTAAAGGACCCTCAGGTACATGCAATGGCTCAAAATCGACCCCTCGCAAGTTCTGGAGCTTCTTGTACCAGCAATAAGGATTAGCATAATACAGAAGGGGTTCCAGGGGCTCTAATTGGCAAAGGTGGGCACAAGATGGAGGGTGGTGGAGGTCTCGGGTGACAGGGTGCTGAAGGAGATCGGGTCTCCAGATCGACGGTGGATCTGGGTGTATGAAGGGGCCTGGGATGTAGAGAAATGGAAAGGGAAGAAGGTGATGGTGTAAGCGGGGCAAAAGCACGGCAGAGACATGGTGAAAATGTTCGCTAGAGCAGAGCTCCGACGAACTACGAATGGGGCTTGTAAAGCTAAAAATACGGTATAAATGCTAAAATAAATGCAGAAATGCAATGCAGGAATTAAAAGCTAACTAAAAGAAAAAGAACGCAGCTCTTATACCGAGGTTCAACACTAGGGAGCAGAGCCACCAGTGAGGTGGTTGTGGGTGAACCTCCTTCCTCCGGGAGCCGATCCGAAGGGATGCTCCAGCTGTCACTTGGAGACCTGTTGGCAGTTGCTCTAAGACCCAGGGATGACCAAATTTGCAATGGAGGAGGATGGTGTTTATTTAAGAACAAGAGGATACACCCTAATTGACTGGCCAAAAGGAAAGAATCAAAGCTATGTACATGGGATATAATGGGCTAGCGTAGATCTTGGTTGATCAGAGATCATTTCGTCTGAAGAGATCGAGACCGATTGAGCGATGGATCAAGCAGAAATCCGGGATGAAATCACGGGAAAAGATAGTTCTGACTATTCTTCACGTCTGGAGGATGAGTTGATCAGAGGTCAACATACGCCCTGACGTGATTGGTCCACATCAGGTCGCTACATGACAAAACTACAATATAATTCAAAAAAATATTTAAAAATAGTGTTTAATTTTATTATTTTTTGATTATAAAATAAAAATGTTTATTATTTTATGTACTATATTAATATATTTTTTATTTATTTTTTTGATGTTATTTGTTAATAGTTAATTATTAGGGGTGTATTATAGGTATATTCATCTATATTCTGGCTTATTTTATTCTATATATTTTTATTATTATTTACTTTTATTATATTATTTATTTATAACCTATTTTTATGTACTTAAATATATTTTTATTGTATTTTTGTGATGTATTTTGTGCACTTAAATAAATAAGTATATGTAATACGTAGGTATATGCATTGTATATTTACCTATGTATTTTGGTATTTTTTATTTCAATGTTTATTTTATGGTTTTATTTGAGATTTATATTTTTAATAAAATATAAATGATAATTAGAAGCTTATAAAAATATATAAAAGAATAAATAATAAAGTATGATTTCTCAGCTTATTTATAGACATATAAATATATAGACTTATTTTATTTTGTTTCTTTATGATTTTGTTTTGGTTTTAATATGTACATGTCTTATAAAAATACAAAATTATGAAAATACAAATTTATAGAAATAATTAAGAATGAATAAATTGAATATTTTATTAGTGGTCTATTGTACAATGAGGGTCGAAAAACTAACTTTCACATCTTAACTCCAAAAATTATGAAACCACCTCCATTAAATATCTTATGAAAAATTATATACAATTAGAGAGATTTTTATGCATCTTAAGGATTTATTTGGAAGATATGAGTTCGTGAAGTTGGGATTTTGGCTTTTTATTTTGTGTATAAAAAGTACTCAGTGTATTATTTTTGTTCAAACTCAATTTTGTATTTTTACGCATTATTATCTACAACTTTTATGTACAAAGTTTCTTTATTTGATGAATAAATAATAAAAAAAATAGATGTTAAAAATGAATTATTGATGAATAAAAGAATTGTGTTTTATTGCATTTTTGTCCCTCATCTCCCCTACTTTATTCCTCGTCGACCAACTCAATTCTTTACTTGGTCTCGGGGTTTTGGGTCATAAAATATCTTTGATATTTTTTTCTTTTTCTTTCCTTATCTTTATTATATAATTTTGGCATTATAAACAAAATTATTTACACAATACATGTAATAAATGATGAATGCTATTTTGCACAAATTAATGTTATTTACATGCATTGGATAAAGTTTTTAAAGTCGAAATGATAGAATAAAGGTGATGAAATTGAGATTCATCAATAGCGGTGATGAATCTCCATTTCATCACCTTTATCCTATCATTTTGGACTTAAAACCCTAGCTAATGCATGTAAACAACATTAATTTGTACAAATTAGCATTCATTATTGATTGCATTCATTGTGAGAGGAGATAGCGAAAGAGAGGAGATAGCGCAAGAGAGGAGGGTACAAGAAGCTCCAGAACTTGCGAGGGGTCGATTTTGAGCCATTGCATGTACCTGAGGGTCCTTTACTTCCTCAACCTTACTGGCAATCTCAAGCACTCGCCGGAGCCTTTTGTGCCCTCTAGCAGACAGATGTAGCCACATTGAGACTCTCGAGCCTCGTCACAGTGACAACTATTGCCGGAGATGCGAGGGGGAGGAGATCGAAGTTCGCTAGCCCCGTCGTTCTTCCCTGTTCTTCCCACCATGTTCTCCACCATCCGATCGACGAGGAGTCCCAGTTGCAGCAGCAGTTGTTGGATGCAACATACCATAGCTGTAGATCTATTGCTGGAGATCTGATCTCAAGCATCCAAGACGAAGCATCATCAAGCGACGGGAGAGTGACACATGTATAAGTGGGAGAAATCGAACCGTCCACTCCCGCGCCTCTTTAGGGGTAAATTTCACATTTTACCTCGATTTTATATATTTATTATTTAATATTGTGAAAAAATTTTAACGTTTAAAAAAAATTGGGAATTTTGCACAAAGACCCTTATATTTATTTTAAATGCATTTGGATCTTGTCCAGCTCAGCTCACGTGTCGTCCCATGTGAGCTGGGCAAATTGTAAGGATACCCCTGTGACTTTGTGTATTTATTTTTAGTCCAATAATTTTTTATTTACGTTGCATATTTTTGGCAAAATTGCATCTGAGCCACTGTTATTTATTTTATTTGCAATTATACCCCTGCTAGGACATGTATTTTTGTGCATTTCATCTATTTATTATAAAAAGCTAATGTGCTCCTAAAAATTCGATGCCTCTTGCAATGTACTTTCACAAGGCATATTTATTTCAAATTTTTTGGGCATTTTATCCATTTATTAGAAATCAAAAGGAGCTTGTTTTTGTACTGTCTAGCATAGAAAATACCAAAAAATATAAATATTGTCTTTATAAATTCCAAAAAGTATATATACAATATGTTTTACCCTATTTTAATTCCAGATCAAAAATCAGTGAAAATGGAAAAAGGAAAAGCTAAAAAATTGCAAAACCCCAAAATCTTAAAAAATCCAAAAATATATTTTTCTGTCTTATAATTTTCTTATGAAAATATTCATATAATGAAATTGATTTGAGCAATTTTGGATCTTATTTACAATGTTTAAAAATACAAATCAATTTCGAGTATTATTTCGATCCCTAATTTGAAATATTTTTTACTTTAAAAATCCTTACAAATTAGCAAAAATTCCAGAAAAATCACAAAAACATTAGAAAAATATATAAAACCCAAAACAATTTTGTTTTTGTATTTTATTTATATTTATTAATGTCTATAAGTATATTATTCTATATTAGATATGTAGCCTTATATATAGATATATTATATATATAAGAAAAAGAAATATAAAATCTGAAAATAAAAAAGAAAATAAAAAAATTATGAAATTAATAACAAAATAAAAAAAATAAAACAAAAATAAAAAATATATATAAAAATATATATAAATTTTAAACCCACAAAAACAATAGAAATGGACAAGAGGATTAGAGCAAGCTTTGTACGCATCAACTTTGCCCCCCTTCTACCGTCATCTCCCTAAGTTCGACCACTACACATGCTTACACCTATACACACCTGTTGTAGAGTTATAATAAATTTTAACTCCATATTTTTAATATTTATTGCTTAATTCATATTGTGGGTCAATATTTGATTGACTAGAGGTTTTCGTCTGTGGTCGCTTCGACGACTGTCGATCTGCCTTTGGATAGACAAGACCTTGGCAAAACCTATGTCATCAAATGGCATCGTTTCCGGGGAGCAGCACCACATAGTTAGGGATTCTTTATTTTGCATGTCTCTCTTATTTATTTATTTATTTTTGTATTTATTTATTTATTTCATTATTTTATTTTCATTATTATTTGATATTAATTGTGAAATGTCTGACACTTCTTCTTATTTGACTTTGTTGCGAGGGACTGCCACACGAGGGAGGACTTCTTAGGAGGATCTATGCACCCAAGCAAGGTGGAGCCAGCTTTCAGACTTAGTTGACAGGAGAGAGCATCAAAGGAAGCCATGAAGGAGTTTTTGAAGACAATTACTCACATTTTTCTTTTTATTTATTTATTTTTATTTTATTTTATTTTATCTTGTAATTTATGTGAGAGAGTGAACCTGAAATTGTAATAATTCAGACTCTCCAAACACAACACCTTCATGAGGTCCATTTCCCGAGGGATTGTTCCCTTTGGGGCCTCGCTGGCTTTTTTACGTGTTTTTATCACTTTTTTTGTTTTTCAATTTTTGTTTTATTTATTTTGGGTGATTGAGCCCTAGCATTAGGACTTGCTTGGTGATAGACTAAGGCCAAACACTTAATTTTGTTTTCTTGTACCTATAGCTTCGTTTGGAATTAGCCAAATTTTGAATTGCTACCGATTTGGATTTGAGATCAAGCGTTGAGATAAGTGCTATACAACGCTTGAAAGATCCGTCATGGTGGATACCGATGCACATAAGAGACCGGACTTTTGGATCTCACTTCTAGATATTTAGCATATTGCTCTTCGCACTAATAGCAGTTACTATTCTAGGCGATTTCATTGCATTGCATTTGCATGTAGTATAGGTTTCAATTCGGTTATGCATCCTACATAGAGAGAGCTAGGAAGCACTGTAAGTCTTCTGACTTTGCATGCATCATCGATTTCTGACTTGCACGGCTTTATCGACCTTCCCCCTCTAATTTTGCTCACTTAGGATTCTAAATGGAATTGTAAACATCATTAGGCACGTGCATTGACAAATAACAAAAAAGTGATAACCTAAATACAATTGGGACTGCTAACTCTATTGACCTTAAAAATAAAATTTAAGGATTCATGGCTTTGGGGAGAGCAACCCCACCTTGTCTGAGCATTTTATTTCTATGTACACGCTAAGGATCAGTGCCCAAATCCCATGCCTATCTTCTGTTTGTACAATTTTTTTGAAATCACCTAACTCTAAAAATGAAAAAATAAAAGACCAACATCTCGATCTTCAGTCTGTTGAATAGGTGAACCGAACGTTTGCCTTGTAAATTGATTGTGATTTTGAGTCTATATGCATTTTCATCCCTCTTCGAGTTTTCAATCCCATTAGTGTGAGTCATTATTTTTTGTTTTTGAGTCCATCTCCCTCTCTTGTTTATATTTCCTAATTTGCATCCGAGTCGTGATATTGGGCCTTGAGCTTCTCCATCTTCACTGGATTTTGCAGCGTTTCTCCTTGCCAATATCACCCCATATCTTATCTGGTTCAAGGAGACCCTCTTCTTGAACCACAATTTTATCTATGTCAACTTTGATCTCGCCCACTTTTCTCATTCCCTCTGTATCATCCCTTCTCTCACCTGAGATTATTGTGTTGTCGATAGGGCATGCATCATGGCTTTTCGTTTACATTTATTATTATTTGAGTAAGCCGGGCAGGCTTTGATGACGCTGAGATTAGTGTGCTAATTTTGGTGGCTATGACTCCAATATGTGACTAGACACTGTTAAAGATTTTGATGTTTGCACGATCATAGGTGTGATTCTTATTTGTGGATTTTTATCTTGTACACTGAATTGACGTTGAGATGTACCTTGATGACTTGATGATGAATTCATGAGATATGATTAGACAATCTTTTCCGTAGTTCCATACATCTTGATTTAGAGGATTCAAGTATTATCTTGATATGTACTTCAAAGCGACGGTGTCCAGGAACCCACACGATTTCACTCATCTCCTTAACTAATCCATCCTCGATCTCCTGATTCTTTCATCCATCTATAGCTTTTGGAGGAATCCTGCTTATATCTCGAGTCATATCAGATGATTTGATTGACTTCAGGGAAGCATTGTGACTGAGCGGACTATCACTTATTCCTCACACGATCTTATGCCCTCTTATTGAGGATTGATTGACTATTTTTGAGGACCTGAGACTTGATGCCATCATTCCCATGAATTTATTGACCTAGTTTGCATTACTTCACGAGGATTATCTGAGGGAGATCGCAACACTTTCTTTACGATCGGTTTCACTCCTGGCTTGTGTGTCCATCTTGTTGGAGCATGAAATCAAGTCTTTGGCTATATGTTTGGTCTCACTGTCTGATTGTGCATCTGATCTGTCGGAGCACGAGACCTATTTTGTCCGGACTCCTTTGACTCTTCTCTCCTTGACGGTCCTCGCAAGGATGAGTTGCACTTTTCTGACTATTCTCTACAGAAATCATAATACTCCCAGAGGGTTATCTGCGGGAGACTATGTCGCTTTCTCCATCGTTCGGTCTCTTTTGTTGGGTAGCCAATCTACCGTCTACAGAGACCAATCTGTCTGACTCATCTGAGTCTACTCACCTTGACGACCCTCGCAAGGTTGAGATCTATTCCAATATTCACTGCTTAGTTTGCATTACTCCCCGAGGACTATCCGCGGGAGGATGCAACACATTCTTTACGCCCGGTTCCACTTGTTGATTATGTCTTTCTTAATTTGTTGGTGCACACAACCGAGTCGTCTGATATGCTTTCAGTCTTCGTGCCATGTTGTCTATCTGATCTGTCGGATCACGAGACTGCTCTGTCTTGATTCACATAAGACCACTCTCCTTGATGGTCCTCGCAAGGATGAGCCATCTCTCTCGCTGATTATTCTCTGTTTAGTTGGTCGCATGTTCCCCAAGGGTTATCTGCGGGAAGACTGTGTCACTTTCTCGATCTTTCGATCTCTTCTGTTGGGTTGCCGATTTGTCATCTACTGAGACCAATCTGTCTGACTCCTTTGAGTCCCCTCACCTTGTAGGTACTCGACTTCACTTTGCATGTATCCTATCCAGTGGAGCACAGAGCCGAGTCTTCTGATTATTATGTGATCTTCGACTCATATGAGTCTGCCCACATTGATGACCCTCATTGGGTTGAGCCATGTATTGTGTTATTCGGTGTATCCCGGATCCGTTGACCTTATGACCACTAGATACCCTGCTTCATAGAGTCTCTTGCTCTTCACCTTTCCTATCTTCCAGTGACTTAGATTGACTTGGAGGATTCTATACTGCTCACTCTTCCTCCACGTCTTCCACTATCGGCTCCGATCTCACATTCCTTTCCTATGAGTCGATGATCTCCTACACGCTACCGGTTATTGGTTGTAGTTTTCAATCTGTGTCTTCCGGTAGATGACACCCACTTGAGTGTAGACCCGTGTGTCTTATCACTTTCTGACTGCGTTATCGTTCTCACAGGAAGACGATGAGGAGAGTACGATATTCGATTATCAGATACCGTCATGTGCTTCCCGAGACTGTCCTTGTTCTGTATACATATTTTGTCGTACATTCCTTCTTTCTCCCATATGTCATGTGTACCCAAGATCTTTCACCATATTTGTGTGTCTATACTTTGGGATATTTCACCCTAAGTATAGGGGGGTACACCTCGTTTTGTTCTTTCTCCGTTCTGTTTCATCACTCATGTCGTTGTTATAATTAGGAATCTTTTACCTTAAGTATAGGGGGAGTCATATATACATTCTCTGCGATCTTTTCATCTATCTTCATAAATCTTTTCTTTTTTTCTTCTTTTCATTTTCATTTTTATTTTTTCTTCCAAAGAGGTATCGCCCCTTTTTGTCAGTTTTATACATTTGGGGCGCACTTTGTCCTAAGTACGGGGGGGGGGGGGGGGGGCGGTGCACCCCGAGTTTTTTTCATTCTTTAATCTCTTTCGCTATCTCCTCTCTTGTTGATTTGTTCTACTTAGGGGTATCTCACCCTAAGTATAGGTGGAGACAGACCGAGCTGTGATCAGTTTATTCCCACCCTTGACCCTCCCTGCCTTGTGTACAATCTGTTATATGTAGGATTATCTGATCTTAAGTATAGGGGGGACGATCAACTACTTATTCATTTATTTCTTCATTCTTTTATTTCTTATGTAGTCGTTATAGTATTGGTTGTTCTATACTCAGTACGAGTTATGTCTTCTCTTTCTCTTATTCGATCTATGAGGACATAACTCAAGCTAAGTATAGGGGGGGCGTATATACTCCTTATATACTTTACACATAACTCGTACTTTTGTATTAATGAATATGGCTAAAATACTATACATACATATACAAATCATTAATAATAAAAAATGCTTATTATTCCTTAAATTCTTTTTGTATACTGATTATTAAATCATGTTAAAAATATGTTTGCAAAATGATTTGAAAAATGGTTTGACCCATTTGGAAAACTTTTTGCAAAATGTTTTCAACCTCTATAGAAACATTTTTGACTTGTAAAAAATTCATTTCTTTGTATGAAATAAAAGTTTCGAAAACCTATTTGAGAATTTTTGTTAAAATGGTTGTGAAACATACTTTGAAAAATCTTTGCAAAATGGCTTTCAAATGTTTGTAAATAATTGCAAAATTTTTTTTGTACTATAGTTTTCAAATTTGTTTTCTAATAAATTTAAGGAATATATGCATTATTAAAATAATAATTATTATTATTATATAAACTAAAAAAGTTCTTTACCAATTGTATATACATACCTATAAAAATAAACAACAATTTTAGACCTATAAATTCTTTAAATTCTTAATCCTTGTTAATAAATAAAAAAAAGGCACGCTCGTGTAAATAGTTGTATATATTTTGTATTTTTGTACCAAAAATTGTTTTCATTTTCAAAATATTTTAAAAAAATTGCATCATTGTACATAGCATTTCCATAGCATTCACATTCTTTCGGATTGAGCTTGATGATTGAACTAGTCCAAATAATGTCAAAGATTGGAGGTTGGTTGGACTTTACTGCACCTAACTTCACTAAAAACTTTTGGGAACTAGATTTAAGGTACTTCAGGTTCATTGGGACTTAATTCTTTGATACTCAAGGTTGGGTTCAAGTCACCTCGACTGACTAACTAGAACTTTTCGAGACACACGCATGACTCTTGTCGGTCGTGACCTAACTTGGACATTTGCACCTTTCACTTGGCTCAACTCAGTTACAATGGTGAGGGGATTGGATTTGCCGGTTTGAGATGCACACGAGTATAAACATCCATCCTCTTCTAGGGAGGTAAGTGCACCCCATCCCGTCCAGTAGTCATGAGGTCTAAAGACATGAGAGTATGGGTTGCAATAATGTGTCAAAAGAGGGACAATATTCTGGCTCAAGAGGAAAAACTCCTTACGTAAATGTTGTTGCATATAGTATTTCAAAAAATAAGAAAAAAAACTCAAAAAAAAGTGGACAGGCCTGATTGAAAATAAAATGCCCGTCGGAATATGTATATATGTTGTATAGTCAATAAGCAAGCTTGAGCATCAAAGTTATACCACGTGAGCCAACAGCTGGATGACTTGACTACACTGGTCATGCATCTCAGGATAGGTAGCTACACTGGCTACCATCCATTCTTCTCTCCACCCCTCCTCTTGAGTCGGATGCCACTTGAACTTTGAAGGGAATACCCCTCTCCTCGAGGAAAGAGTTGTTGGATTGAGGAATCATTGGGTTGTCATTCTGGAGAAGTTAGTTCTTTTGTCATTTTATTTGGGGAGGGCCACTATCACTTACATTGTACAAGTCGGCTTCATAGTCCTAATGGTTTGCATATGATGTAGGCTAGTTCTGATTTAGCTATTGAGGTGGTTTGAACTGAGTTCTGTGACTCTTGAAGGCTGTTGTGTTTTAAATTTGGTTCTCGACTAGGTTCCACACACATTCTCACCCCAAGGTCTAACCTGAGCTCCAAAGACAAGTTTAATAATTCAAATCAATTCTATTTATTCTTTCTTTTTCTTGTCTTCATTATTCTTTTTGTGTACTTATTGCATAAATGTTTGCTAGGGACTAGCAAAGGAAAATATAGGGGGGTGATTTCATTACCTTTATTCTATCACTTTGGTCTGAAAAAACCTAGCTAATGCATGTAAATACCATTAATTTGTGCAAAATAGCATTCATCATTTATTACATTTCTTGTGTAAATAATATTATTTTTAATGCCACAATTATAAAATAAAGAGAAGAAATGAAAAAGAATAAAATATCAAAGATATTTTATTACCTTAATCCTAAGACCAAGTCAAGAATTGAGATGGTCGGTAAGGAATAAAGTAGGGGGAGATAAGGGCCAAAAATACAATAAAAACCCAATTCTTTTATTCATCAATAATTTATTTTGACACCCATTTTATTCGTTAATATTTATTCATCAAATAAAGAAACTTTGTACATGAAAGTTGTAGATAATAATGTAAGTAAAAATATAAAATTGAGTTTGTACAAAAATAATACATAGTGTACCTTGTATACACAAAATAAAAAGCCAAAATCCCAACTTCACAGACCCATATCTTTTAAATAAAACCTCAAAATGTATCAAAATCAACCTCTAATTGTATATAACATTTCTTAAGTTATTTAATGGAGGACGTCTCATAATTGTTGGAGTTATGACGTGAAAGTTAGGTTTTGGACCCTTATTGTACAATATACCCGAATAAAATATTGTATTTATTCATTATTCATTATTTCTATAATTTTTTTAATAATTTTGTAAATATTATTTAAAACATACGTACATATTAAAACCAAAATAATATCCCAAAGAAAATACAAAATAAAATAAGTCTATATATTTATATAGGCAAAAGACCTATAATAATAAATGTATATAAATAAAATGATAAATCATTCTTTATTATTTACCTTTTATATATTTTTATAAGCTTGTAAATATCATTTATAATTTATTAAAAATATAAATCTCAAATAAAACCATAAAATAAACATTAAATATAATAAAATACCAAAATACATAGGTAAATATGCAATACATATAACTACATATTACAAATGTTTATTTATTTAAGTGTACAAAATACATCAAAAAAATATAATAAAAATATAATTATACATAAAAATAAGTTATAAATATAAAAAATAAGAAAATAAAATAATAAAATAAAATATACAAAATAAAAATAAAATAAGCCAAAATATAGATGAATATACCTATAAATACACCCCTAATAATTAACTATTATAAAATAACATCAAAAAATAAATAAAAATCATATTAAAATACTACATAAAATAATAAACATTTTTTATTTTATAATGACCATTAATAAAAATATATACTATTTTTAAATAATTATTTTCGAATAAAATTACAGTTTTATCCTGTAGCGACCTGACGTGGACCAATCACATCAGGTCGCTTGTTGACCTCTGGTCAACTCATCCTCCCAATGTGAAGAATCATCATAACTATCTTTTCTCGTGATTTCATCCGTGATTTCCGCTTGATCCATCGCTCAATCACTCTCGATCTCTTAGACGAAATGATCTCTGATCAACCAAGATCCACGCTAGCCCATTAGATCCCATGTACATAACATCGATTCTTTCCTTTTGGCCAGTTAATAAGGGCGCGTCCTCTTGTTCTTAAATAAACACCTTCTTCCTCCATTACAAATTTGGTCATCCCCTAAGTCTTAGTGCCACTGCCTCCGACCAAGCAGGTCTCCAGGTGACAGCTGGAGCATCCCTGGAGGTTCGGATCGGCTCACGGAGGAGGGAGGTGCACCCACGGCCACCTCGTCGGCGGCCCTGCTCCCTAGTGTTGAACCCAGATATAAGAGATGCGTTCTTGTTCTTTTAGTTTGCTTTTAATTCCTGCATTGCATTTATGCATTTATTTTATCATTTATATAGTAGTTTCGGCAATACAAGCTCCATTCGTAGTTCGCTAGAGCTCTTCTCCGGTGAACATTTTAACCATGTCTCCCACCATCACCTTCTTCCCTTTCCATTTCCCTATGTCCCAGGCCCCTTCATACACCCAGATCCACCGTCAATCTGGAGACCCGGTCTCCTTAACCACCCCGTCATCGGAGACCTCCGCCACCCTCCAACTTGCTCCCACCTTTGCCAATCAGAGCCCCTGGACCCCCTTTTGTCTTTTGCTAACCCTTATTGCAGGTACAGGAAGCTCCAGACCCCGTGAGGGGTTGATTTTGAGCCATTACAGGTACCTAGGGGTCCTTTACTTCCTCGACCTTGCAGGTGATCTCCGGCACTTGTCGGAGCCTTTTGCGCCCTCTAATAGACAGACGTAGCCTCTAGGAGACTCTTGAGCCTCATCACAATGACATCCATCGTCAGAGATGCGAGGGGGAGGAGATCGAAGTTCGCCAACCCTAGTGTTCTTCCTGTTCTTCCCACGGTGTTCTCCTCCGTCCGATTGACGAGGAGTCCTAGTTGTAATAGTAGCCGTTGGATGTGGCGCGCCACAGCCGTAGATCTTCCGATGGAGATCTGATCTCAAGCATCCATGATGAAGAGTCATCAAGCAATAGGAGAGCGATACATGTATAAGTGGGAGAAATTGAACTGTCCACCTCTGTGCCTCTTTAGGGGTAAATTTAATCATGTAAATGAACTGTAATGTTTAAAATAAATTGGGAATTTTGCATAAAGACCCCGGTATTTATTTTAGCTACATTTGGGTCCTGTTCGGCTTAGCTCACGTGTAGTGCCACATGAGCTGGGAAAATTGTAGGGACACCCCTATGACTTTGTTTATTTATTTTTTAGTCCAATAAATTTTTATTTACGTTGCATATTTTTGTCAAAATTACATCTGAGCCCCTGTTATTTATTTTATTTGCAATTATGCCCCAGCTAGGTCATGTATTTTTGTGCATTTCATATATTTATTGTAAATAGCTAATATGCTCCTAAATCTAAAAAATAGATATAGATGCCTCTTGTCATGTACTCACTCCCCATATTTATTTTGCATTTTGGGTATTTTATCCATTTATTAAAAATCAAAAGGAGGTTATTTTTGTATTTTCTAGCTTAGAAAATACTAAAAAATACAAAAAATGTCTTTAAAAATTCCAAAAAATTATATACTGTCTATTTGGCCCTATTTTAATTCCAGAGCAAAAGTCACTAAAAATGTAAAAAGAACAAGCTTACAAATTGCAAAACCCCAAAATCCATCATAAACATCTAGAAAATTATTAAAAATCCAAAAATATATATTTTTTTTCTAACTTATAATTTTTTAATATAAATATTTATATAACAGAATTGATTTGAGTAATTTTGGACCTTATTTACTACTTTTAAAAATTCAAATCAAATTCAGGTATTAATTTAATCCCTAATTTGGGATATTTTTCGCTTTAAAAATCCATTAAAATTAGCAAAAATACCAGAAAAAATAATAAAAACATTAGAAAATTATATAAAAAAACAAAAACAATTTTTATTCTATATTTATTAATGTTTTTAGTATATTATTCTATATTAGATATGTAGACTTATATATAGCTATATTATATATGTAAGATATATAAAATCTGAAAATACAAAAAGAAAATAAAAAAAGTATTAAATTAAAATGAAAATACAAAAATATAAAAAAATAAAATAAAAAATATATACAAAAATTAAAAACCTACAAAAACACTAAAAATGGATAAGAGGATAAGAACAATTTCTGTGCGCATCATTTTTTCCCCTTCTACCATTTTCTCCCTGAGTTCGACCTCTACACATGTTTACACCTATACACACTTGTTGTAGAGATATAATAAATTTTAACTCCACATTTTTGACATTTATTGCTTAATTCATAAATGGTTTAATTGTTTATTGACCAGAGGTTTTTGTCTGAGGTCGCTTCGACGAATGTCGATCCGTGTTGTGGATTGACAAGACCTTGGCAAGATCTCTGTCATCAGCCTTATACTTACCTTTGCTAGTCCCTAGCAAACACTTATGCAATTAGTGCAAAAAGAATAAAAACAAAGAAAAGAAAAAGAAAGAAAGTGGATTAAATTTAATTATCGAACATGTCTTCATAAAATTAAAGTTTGGAGCTTAAATCATACCCTTGGAATTTTACTGCGGTCGGAACCTTATTGGGAATCGGATTTAAACTCAACAGCCATCGAGACTCCCAAAACACTGCTCAAGTATTCTCAATAGCCAATTAAGAATACTTCAACTCATATCTAAACCCTTACGACTATGAATCTTACTTGTACCGTGTATGTGATTGTGGCTCCCCTTCACTGAAATGACAAAGAGATTGACTTCTCTAGCATGACAACCCAATGTTCCCGAATCCAGCAACTTTTTCCTTGAGGTGTTAGATATTCCCTTCTAAGTTCAAGTGACAAACAACTCAAGAAGACGAGGTGAAGAGAAGAATGGATGGTAGGCAGTGTGGATACCTATCCTAGGATGCTTGACCAGTGTAGCCAAGTCATCCAGCTGCTTGCTCAGATGATACGACTTTGAAGATCAAGCTTGCTTATTGATTGTACAAATGTATACACTCCTGCAGGTATTTTATTTTTAATCAGGCCTATCCACTTTTTTGGAGTTCTTTTGTCGAAATACTATATACAACAACATTTACATAAGAAATTTTTCCTCTTGAGCTAGTAGACTATCCCTCTTTTGAAGCTTTATTGCAACCCACACTCTACTGTCTTTTGATGTGGATGCCACTAGATGGGTTGGGTTGCACTTCCCTCCCTAGATGAGGACAAATATTTCCACTTGAGTGTGTCTCATACTGACAAATCCAATCTCCTCACCACTCCAACTGAGTTGAGCCTAGTGAAAGGTGTAGGTGTCCAAGATAGGTCATTATCAACAAGAGTCGTGCATGTCCTCTGAAATACTCTACTTAGCCAGTCAATAATCCATTAAACCAAGTCTCATGATTCTCAAAGAATTAAGCCAACTAGTCCCGAAGTACCTCAATTCCAGTTCCTATAAGGTTCCTATGATTAGGTAGATTTAAGTTCCAACCAAGCTCTAATCTTCAGATTTTACTTAGACTCGATCAATGATCAAACTTAATCTGAAAAATGTTAATGCTATGCGAATGCTTTGTACAATGCAGAAAATATTTTTATGATGCAAATTTTCAAAGTTTTGAACTTTTTGTTAGTTTTGGAAAAAGGTTTTGCAGATTTTTACGCATATTTTTTTAAAGATTTTGGCAAATGTTTCAGGGATTTTTCAAAACAAAAGATTTTTGGAATAAAGCTAGGTACAAATAATTACACAAGGATGCATCTTATTATTTACAAGAGCTAGTATTTTTAAGCATCCACAAGGGATATGTGATTATTATAACATATATAGTAAAGAATTTTAGTGTGACATATATATTCCTCAAACTTATTTGAAAAATGATTTTACAAACGATCTTTGAAAACGTTAGTCCAAAATAATTTTTGCAAATAATTTTTACAAACATTTGCACACATTTGAAAATCATTTTGCAAATGTTTTTCAAACAGTAGATATAGATTTTTCAAATATTTTTTCAACCAATTTCAAAAAAATTTGCAAATAGTTTTTCAAAACATTTTTATTTCACACAAAAAATTTAACTTTTAACAAGCAACATATTTTTACATAGGTTGAAAACATTTAGCAAATAATTTCACACAGTTTTCAAAAGATTTTTCAAACTATCTTTCAAACATTTTACAAAACATTTTTACTAATTTATTAGTCAGTATATACAAAACAATTTGAGGAATAATGCCCATTTTTTTTATTAATTGATTTAATTGGGTTGTATAATTTTGTATATGAATAGTGATTTAGCCATATTTATTAAAAAATACCAAAATACGAGTTATGACTGATGTATATATAGATTATATACGAACCACATATACTTAGCTTGAGCTATGTCCTCATGGATCGAAAGAAAAAGAGCAAAACTCGTTCTGAGTATAAAAAAACCCAAAGAATAAATGAATGAATGAGGAAATAAACTAATGAGAAGTCGACTGCCCCCCCAATACTTAAGATCAAATAATCCTAAGTATAGCGGACTGTACACAAGGAAGGGAGGGTAAAGGGTGGGAATGAACAAATCACAACTCGGACTGTCTCCCCTTATACTTAGGGTAAGATATCCCTACGTATAGGTAAGAAGAGGAGATAGTGGAGGGGATCAAGGAATGAACGAACTCGAGGTGCATACCCCCTTATACTTAAGACAAAATATGTCCTAAGTATAGGAAACTCACTAAAAGGGGCGACACCTTTTGGTAGAAACAGAAAAAATGAAACGAAAAGAAGAAAAGAAGAAAAACTTTAGAGGAATAATTTTGAGTGACATTATCTGAATCTTATGATGCTGCTACAGTTGTGGATGCTACATGGGTGCACATCACTTAAACAAAGTCGACAACAGCTAAGAAAGTGTCATGCTTGAAGTAAGGCTTCAGTAACTTACCATTGATGACAAATGGTTGTATGTAAGGAGAAAATTTTGATATCACAATGCTTCCGTTGCCATTCACTTCTTCAATTCTGAATGGCCCTTTCCATTTACTCTTTAATTTTCTTAAGAAGATCATCAACTTTGCATTGAATAGCCACACTTTCTGTCCAATCTCGAAGATCTTGCGTCTGATGCATTGGCCATGTCAGTGTTTAATCTTCTTCTTGTACATCAATCTGTTATCATAAGCATAGTCTCAAAATTCCAGGAGCTTGTTCATATCCTCTTTTCTTTTCTGACCACCTTGTTGTGAATCCAGACTACATATATTAATGGCACATAATGATTTGTGAATTAGTTCTACTAGCATATGGCATGGCTTTCCATACATAAGATGGTAGGGCGACATGCCCAATGGGGACTTCTAAGCGGTTCTATATGCCCAAAGGATGGAGTCCAAGATTTGGGACCAATTTTTCCTATCTGGCTTTACAAGTTTCTGAAGGATCATCTTGATTTCTTGGTTTGATAATTCAACCATGTGATTGGTCTGAGGATGGTAAGGAGATGTTACTCGATGCTCGATGCCGTATTCCTTTGTTAATTTCTTGACCTCTCTATTGATGAAGTGACTACCCCCGTCTGATATGATTCCATTGAGCAGCATAACCTAGAGTACCCAACTAGAAAGTAGAAGAACTCCTTGTCAGCTGGTCTTTCCAATACTTAATTAATGAATGGCAAGGGGAAGTGGTCCTTCTTGGTTGCTGCATCACGATGGTGATAGCCAACACATACATGCTAGGATGTTGGTACCTAAGTAGAGATCTACTTTCCTCTGTCATTTGTAACAGTGGTGAACCCTGATTTTTTCGGAACTATATGCAACGGACTCATCCATTTGAAATCAGAGATGGGATAAATAAAACCTGCACCACACTGTTTCGTGATTTCTTTCATGACGACGTCTAATAGATTTGGGTTCAGTCTTCTTTGAAATTCTTAAGATGGCTTGGCATCTTCTTCCAAATAAATGTGGTGTGAACATAGAGTAGGATTTATCCCATGGAAATCCGAGACGTGCTGACCAAGTTCCTTGCGGTTTTTTACTAAAACCTCGAGAAGTTGAGATTCTTGATCCGGGGTCAGCTTGTTGTTGATGATGACCAAATACATGCTATCCGCACTCGCATGGAAATCATACTTAAGGAATGCTAGAAGTTGCTTTAATTCAGGTTCTGATCTGTCTTGCTTCTTGGTCACTTCAGAAATTGTGCTGGTTGTGGGATGATCTTTCTGAACCTTAGCAAAAGTGCTACTCATCTCAGTCCATTGTTGTTTAACTGACAATATTCCGAGCAGATCTGCAATGAATTCTTCATGTTTGGGCTGGAATGAATTATCGTAGTCAAAGAGATGCATCATCAAATTTGGTCCTGCCTCCCGTGTGCCATTGGAGCTTGTGTCAACTATATTTTCCCAATCATCCTTTGGAGAGGGGATTTCTAGGGTCAAAGTGTCATTCAAAGAGAGGTGTGTATCTCGTATTTCTACAATAAAATCACAGTCTGCTTCAGGTGATGCTGCATGACTTTCATCAGACACGACTTTGGGCTCTTTGACAATGTCTATTATAATTCCGTGATTGCTCGAGCTGAACGTTATCTTTCCAGACCAGTAGTCAACTACGACTTCTATAGTACAGATGAATGACCTTCTAAGGATAATGGGGGTCTGCAGTAAGGGTGCATGAGAGTACATATCTAGGACCACAAAATTGGCGGGAAACTGCATATCATGCACCTTTACCACAACATCTTTCATCAAACCTCAGTGTCGTTTGACAGAATGATATGCAAACTACAGGATCATGAGTGTTTGCTTCAAAGGACCCAGCCCAGAATCTTAAAGTAATGACGATGGGCAAGAGGTTGACGGAAGAACCACTATCATGAAGAGTCCGCTCAAAGACTTGGTCAAATATCTCACATCTGATCAAAGGTACTCCTTTGTCTAGCTTCTTTTGCGGGAGATTGCTCATGGCTGCAAATGTGGCCATGGTGAGGACAAGCTTCTCTACTTTCTTGTGTCTTTTATTACAAGTTGGTCGTCGCTTGTTGGTACATGCCTCCTTCAAACCTTTCTTCACAATAGGCATGTACTCTGTGCATTTATTAGTGGTAGATCAATAGTTGAATTTAGGAGAATATCCACAACTTCTGAATTAGAAAATGCACTTTTTATTTTTGCATTTTTTGGAATTTTCTATTCCATCAAGAAAAAGAATATTTTACAGAACAGAAATCAAAAGAAGTGTTCTTATTTACAACAGAATTCTTGTCCACAATACTCTGTATGTATGACTCACAAAAAGGAATACAAGCTGGAGAAGAGGATGGTGCAGGTTGACAAGCAAAAAGTGTGGTCTCTGCTCCGCCGGTTGGCCCTGGAGTGGATGTTGTCGCTGGCTTCTCCATGGTTGGCACGACTTCACTTCGATGATAATTAATTTTTTTTCTTCATGTTTTTCTGATATTTTTGTTGTTTTTTTGTGGAGATGGGGTCAGGGGAAACTGGCATGGCTCCTCCTTCTTGTTCTTCCTCACTCGAACATGTAGATGGTGCATTTGATGCATAAGATGATGATTCACCTGTCACAACTTTATTCTTCCCTTCGCTTGTGGTAGGTGGAAGCAAGGTCCTGTCACTCCTTAGAGTGACAACATTATACAAAACACAATTATGATAGTCTACTCTACTGTCGTAGACAGGACATTACATTCTACCTACTCTTTCTTTTGAAATTATTGGGATTAGCTTTGACCTGCGTCGGAATGGAAGTCTTAGTAGTGGTCAGGTCGTCGGGATTCTTAGTCATTTCTGCAAGGTCCTTCACGAGTTGGGCCAGACAATCCAGGTTGGGGTTCACTACAATTGCCTCAAAGGATTCAATGTTCAGACAATATTATTGCTGATGGTGGGGAGGCTGCTACTAGGATTGTTGATGCTTTGGTGGTGGAGGAGTAGGCTGATACTGAGGATATGGAGGAGGGGAAAAATGTTATTGGCCAACCGCGTATTGGTGATACGGCTGCTGATGGCGGTATGTTAGATGGGGCTGAAAGGACTGATTCAAGTTACCTTAATAGTGTGGATACTGGTGATTCTGGAACTAAGGCTGAGGCTGGATGGACTATCCAAAATGACCACCTTGAGGTTAGTGGTAATGCTGATTGACCGATGGTTGACCCTAGTGTTGCCCCCTAGGACGAGTCAACTATACATCATTGCTTCATACACCGTTGACTTCCTGAATCAATGGTGGAGGTGGAAATGCTGGATCTGAAGGGGGAAGGAAGTACGGCTAGTAGACCACCATCTGCTACTATGGTAGGCCCTGCTCGGGTGGCTAGACCGTAGTATATGTGTTGGATGGCCGGTGGCGGCTGACTCGGTTAAGGCTGATGGGATGGTGATGGCTCGTCTTTCTTCTCAACAAGAGTCCCTACAAATGGTGTTGCCAACTGAACAATGTTGATGGCGCTGACGAGAAACTCCAATAGCTTGGTGATATGGTCCAGCTTATCCAAGTTTTGTGTCCTTTGTTTGATCACAATGAGCTTCTCAAGATTCTGTGACCCTTCTCTATGATGTCAACCTTTGAAAGAAGACCCCTGATGATACTGATGTTGGAGATCTCATCATTCTCTTCCTCATGAGATGCTTCCATACAGACTGACTTTTGGAGGACTTGGGGTTGTCTCTGATATGCACGTAATGAAGATAGGGCGACCTCTCCTTCAAACATCTTGTCCGAAATCTGCCACATCACATCTTCGTCCTTGTTGAAATGAGATCCTCCGCATGCAACATCTACTAACCTTTGGCTTTATATATTCAAGCCGCCAAAAAAGTGTTGGACCAAAATGTCTTTGGTATCTCATTATGGAGGCACTTCTCCTGCAGGTCCATAAGTCGCTCCTAGGCTTCATGAATAGACTCGTGGGTAGCCTGGGAGAAATTACTGATCTTGGCTTGCATCTGGTTGAGTCGACCAAGAGGGTAGAACATGTGAAGTAACATAGATTTGAGTTCCTCCCAGGTACCCACAACATTTTCCAGATGATTCATCCAATAAAGGGCATTGTCTTGTAAGTTGAAGTGGAACGTGAAGAATATGCATTTCATCATCTTTATTCATTTATTTTAGCTTAAAATCCTTTACAAAACAACGGTATATAACACTAACTCCATATTCTTGCTAACTTGCATCTGTGTGTAAATATTGTACACTTCTTACCATTTTAACCTAAAATAAATAAATAAATAAAGGAAAAAATAAAGAAAATAAAATAATAAAGAAGAAGATTGTATATATGTAATAGATACAGGATGACCTCGAACCCCGAGAGAAGGTCAAGACTTGACTTGATCGATCAGGAATAAAGTAGGGGGAGATAGGGTCCTTATTCACTAAATCCAAAAAAATTGTGTGTTGTGTATATTTGTATACTACACTATTTTATTTGTACATAAATTGGCCTCAAATCAAATAATTTTCAAAACAAAAGTTGTAAACAAAAATGTTTCCTAATCAATAAAAATGATTGCACAATCAAATCATGTACAGAATAAAAGCAACCACACTTTGAAAAAGCCACTAAACCATAATTGAAAGACCAATTCCGGCTCCATATGAACTCAAATTGAACCTAACTCACTTTCATTGTATTTAAATTATCTTTAAAATGGTTGTGATTTCATAATTTTTGGAGTTACGGGTGAAAAGTTGGTTTTCTGGGGTGGTTTGTACAATTTCACAATTTATTTGTAGATATTGTATTTTGTAAATATTTGTAGATATTTTTACTAATTATTTAAAAAAATGAAAAAATAAATTTGTTTAAAGAAAACTAACTAATTTCCTTATTTAATCATGTAAATGATGTATGTATATAGTTTATGTATATAGTTAATTTTCTTAAATACCTACCACAAAAAAATAAAAAAAATTAACATTTAATTTTCAAATAATAAAGTGACGAAAATACAAAGAATTTAGTTATTTTTTGTAAATAATTTTAATGGTAATCTTTTTACTTTATCTCATTTCAATTTTTTCTCTCTTATCTCTTATCTTCATCCAAAAATTCAAAAATTTTAATTTCAATTCCTATCTTTTCTATTTATATGGCTCCTTCTCCTTCATTCCAACTTGATCAATCTTTGACGAGAGGAGCCCGATCTCTGAGAGTCCTCTTGTCACAGAAGGGTGCCTAGCCTCCGACTCGTCTGGTGACAGCAAGTCGGCCTTCGTCGAGGTGATCAAGGTCTTTTCAGCTCCTAAGGTGAGATCCATAATTTTCTTCTTAGTTTTGATCTAGATTAACCTTAGTTTAATTTTTCACATTTTTAATTCCGTCGCCATTTTTTTATCTAGATTTTAGAATCCATCACAAGTTGATTCTTCGCCACCGATCTCGATTTTTCATCTCACATCTCAATCTATTTGCATTCTTTTCTACCTCGAACGATCACTCAACTCCGGCCACGTACGATGGCTGGAGACTCAGATATGTTCCTCATTTTTCGTCGGATCTACGCTCACACATTCCGTTTTGATTATGGGATCAAGTTGTCATGGTCGTGTCCTAATTTGTCTATAAAAAAAGGAATAAAAAATAAAAAATATATTTTCTTTTAACATTTGTTTTGCAGGATAAGATATTTTTTAAAAAAAAAATGTTATAGAATTCTATTTTTCTTAGAAAAATATTTACAAAAAGTTTTCCTTTATTTCTCCTTTTCTGATTTATATTAATAAAAAACGTCGTGCGCCAGACATAGGTGACATGCCTTCCTCTGCCTGATTCTCCGTTGCATCTCACGCCACCGACGATCTGCCACCAGCCTCCTCCTGGAATCGCGTGCTAGCACGCAGTCCGAGCACCTCCCGTACGAAGCCTCACACCACCGACGATCTACCGCCGGCCTTCGCTCAACAGGTTGACGCTGACGCACGCACAAAGCTCTTCCACCGCCTGTAGCCCGCTACACCGGCCGCGTAGGTCGTCATCGCCAGCACCATCTTCAGCAACCAAGGCAGCCCTCGGTCACCCTGCTGCAGCCATATGCGACAAACAACCGCTCGCGCCATCTCCAGCCACCGTACAACACACCACTGCCTCGCTGACCGTCGATCGCCACCAGCTTGCGACCGCCACCTCTTCCAGCACCTCGCATGATGCATCCCGTATTTGGAGCGAAGGGGCGGTGATGCCCCTTCGCCGTGCTTTGCTTGAGAGCAAAGCAGAAGGGAAGAAGAAACTCTAGGGGTTAATATTACTTTTTTGGAAAAATTACAACTGCCCCTAGAGTTTTTAAAAATTACGCAAAGATCCCTGGCGTCCAGCAATCACGTGCTTCACGCATGTCTCCTGGGTAAATTTCGTTTTCCATCCTGCATTTTATTTCTATTATCATTTCATGTAAATACTTTTAACATTTGCATTTCAGACCCTGAATTCCATACCTTCATTTGCATGCTCTTTTTAGTGAAATAAATGTTTTTATTGGTCAGAAAATTTTGCAAAATTCATGCTATGCTCCGGATGAGTAATCTTTCTAGCAAAATTTTTCATTGCATTTTATGTTCATTTGTTATGATTAAAAAAATCAAAAACAGTGTTAATTTCTATTCTTGAAATTCAAAATTTCAAAAAAATTTGAATATTTCTCTGAAAATTCCAAAAAAATTAGATCAGGTGTATTTCATTATCTTTTAATTTCTTTGCAAATGTCGTGCATTAACTCTTTATAGAACATAAAAATTGAAAAAAATACCAAATTTTTTTGAAAAATATCATAAAATTCCATAAAAATCCAAAAAATGTCATTTTAGTTTGCAGATATTTACCTATATTTCATCATAAAAATAATTTCCAGGTGTTTTGGGCATTAAAATATTTTTAAGTTGCAAATTACTCCAAGCTGTGCATTGTTTATCATTTTTACCACTGTTTGGTTTTTAGAAAAATGCAAAAATATTTGAAAATTCTACAAAAATTCTCAAAAACATTTCAAAGCCTTTAAACCCAAAAATTTTGTATCTGGATTTTTATGAGCTCTTTTGATATAATTTAAAAATTACAAAAAGAGTGTAGTGAGCGTATTTCTTTCCTTATGCATATTGTTCAATATTTGAAAATTTAAAAAAATGTAAAATTAAAATCACTAAAAATTTGGAAATAAGAAAATAAAAAATATAAATAAAAAAATAAAAAGATTAAAAGAATAAAAAAATCCACAAAAACCAAGGATAGTTTACCTTTGAGATTCCCGCTTTTACTATTAATTGATTTTTCGTCGATTATTTGAATAACCCTCAGGAATTGTAGCCTCCCTGAGTTCGATCCTGTCTGCTATACAGCTAAATAAGTAGCAAACACATTTCTCTTTCTCCACATTATTTTTTGTAATTATTTTGCAGCGAGATAAGAAAAAAATTATTTGTTTGATCCGGGATTTTTCGGGGATAACGACGACTTTGTATCCATTAATAATTGTAGATCCTCGAAGATTCCTGCTCAACAAAATGGCACAGTTGTACATATCTGTTTATATTTTGACATGTTATTCTTGTTTGTTAGGTCTCTCTTTTGACCTGCTATTCTTGGTTATACATATCTTTTTATATTTTGCCACATTAAATCCATTATTCATATTCACTGCATTTATTTCATTTTTGTCTTGCTCATATTTTATAATTGTATTTCTTACACATTGTCTCTTTTTTTTCCTGCAAGGGCCCATGGAGTGAAGGAGGCGAACCTAGGAGAGCCGAAGCACCCAAGCGACGCAGAGGCGTCTTGATTCTTCACCATGACGTATGATAGTGTGAGAGGAGGAGAAGAAGAATTGAAGGAGATAAAACAAAGACATTTATTTATTTATTTTTATCATTTGAACCATTGTAAACGAACATTCATTTATCGCGGGGTCTGTTGCGCCAAGTGCCGGTGCACTTGGGGGACCTCACCGGTTTTGTTTTCATCGCCTTATTTTTAATTTATTTCAAGTGGATTTCGTGAGCTACCTATTGGTTGCTTTAATTAATTTTCTTGAGTCGGGTAATTAATTAGGTCCAAACACCCTAAACAAGAATTTCTTTACCTATAGAATAGAGCGTAATAGGACTTAGTCAAATTAACATGTTCTTGCCCGTTAATAGAAGCTATTGTTTGGACGGTTCACTTACATTTGCATATAAGTTAGTTTATTTTTCTGTATTTCAATTCTGCGCGGATCATTTTGCAGATAGAGTGAAGGCGACAAGATACGCATCTCTAACCCCTGCATGCATCATTGTGTTTAATTACGTATTGGCATTTCTGATCTCCTTCCATGTTTTCACTCACATAAGTTAAAAAGGAAATTGGACACTTGGTAGGCGATTCAGTGAAAATACTCAAACCAAGTGATAACTGCCTAAAAATTGGGACTGCTAAAGAATACTCAACCCTAAAATAAACGTAAGGAAAAATAATTGTTTTGGGGAGAGTAACCCCCGCGTTGTTTGATTTATCTACAGTGTGAGAGCGACCCGCACACTAGGATAGAACCACGCCCGAACTCTCTACAAGCTACTATCTTATGATTAGTTGTTCTCCAGTGAGGACTTCACGGGGTAGCTATTAATAGGTTTGGTATTTACTTAGCAAAGTGGGTAGATCGGTAGCCAGTAAATGGTCCGCACCCATACTGGCTGGGAAAAACTAGTTGTGAGATTGGGACAGTCTTCTAGGAGCATTAGGTTCCTAACAGCTCACTTTAATAGCTCTGATATATTGTATTCTCACCAAACTATAAAAATTGACAAGATAATTGACCGAACATTCACGGTCTTCACATTGCGTTGAGTTGGTGAACTAGGGGTTTGTATTATGTTTGATTGCTTGTGTGCATACTAGATCCTTTCGTGCATTTGCACCTTTTTCTTGCATAGCTTGACTTGACTATCGTGTTCTCCCGATCCCCGTCTTTTGTTTCGGAGATGGCTGACTGGAGTTATTTTAATCCTATCTTCACGGACTTCTCACACTCTCCAGCCGATCAACCTTCCTTTTTCCAGGAGGACTTTCCTCCTGATTTTTTTGCATATCCGCTTAACCCATTATTTTAGGAATCAGACGATGATTTTCACGTGCCCTCATTCCACTCACCCGACCCTGTGATTTTGGAGTCACCTTTCATGGTGTCCACACTTGATACCCTGAACCAGAGGATGGAGCATATGGATTCGAGGAGTATCAATCTATTTAACATAAATGAAAGCCAGAATGTTGCTCTACTATTTGAGGATATGGATTCATTTGAGGATAATCATGAGAGCTTGCAAACACCCAAAATACAAAAAATGTGAAAATTTTAAAATCTAAAAAGATTCTGGGAGACACATTGTTGATTCATTTGTGAGGAGAGGGCACCCATGCCAACCCATTTTCCCACACAGTCATTCACCACATGTCCCAACCTTGACCTCGAGGATTCCACTATACAGACTACTCTTGGCAATCCTCGTGTATATGGTGATTCCGATCTCCTCCCTTGTATGGAAGAGTTCCAAAAATTCAAAAAAATATTGACTGAATGTGAAGTGATGGCCACCATTCATGAGATAATTAAAGCCCCACTTCATCGGGCCATGACCCATTTATCTGCTCCTCAAAACAAGAAGAGAAAGCGGAGGAGCAGATCTGAGCATCACATCTTAACCATGGCCACTGCCTACGCCATCTCTCACCGTACACATTTTAAGAAAGGGAACACTGCCACACCTCTTGTGAGTTGCTCCATCTCTGACTATTCTTGTGATAACACTCTCCTTGACGGTGGTTCATCAATCAATATAATACCCTTCTCTATGGTACAATCTCTTTATCTTGGGCCTCTCAAGAAAACCAGGATGATAGTTCAATTTGCTAATGGATATATCAAGCGGTCGAAGGGTATTCTAGAAAATGTTGTCATTCTTATTCAGGGCATGAATTTCCCTTCGAATTTTGTCATATTGCCCATGGAGACCTCCAGCCCTATAGATCACCCTCCAATCATCCTGGGACGGTCTTTCCTTGCCTCTGCGGGAGCCATTATTGATTATGGATCAGCAGAGATTCGCTTGTTCTAATACAGGGAGCGATGTGTTGATTAGTACACTCATTACTAACCAGAAACTGTCATCCCATGAGATCCCGCCCGTGTTAGCCAACCCCAAGGACCTTGACCTTGATGATAATATCAAAGATTCTTATATGTTGGTTGATATTGAGACCTAAGGATTTCTCCTCAAGGAGGAAGAGTCGTAAAGCAAAGACCTTGGAGTTTCCCCTTATGGTATGTGGTGATGCATTGATGACATCCATGGGATTTACACGATAGACACCTTAGAACGGAAGGCAGACTCTGAGACTAAACATGACAGACATGATTTAATTACTTTCCCTGACGAGTCTGTTCCTTTTCATCATGATTCAGATGAGACTGATAAGGCCATATTTTATTTGATTGCTTTTATAACAGAATTTGGGCCAGTAGAGGCTCGCCAGGCTGAAATTGATCCTACTTTTTCTGATAACGATTTCAAGCCTTTTTTACTTTGATGTTTGCGAGACTTCCCAAGCAGGACATGACCACACTACTTCCACTAACTGATTTGTGCCTGCACACTCTGAGATTGCTGAGGAAACATTCTTGGTTGATCTTGATCAATTCATGTCTAATGATGACCCCAATATCGACCTACACCTTGTCAGATCCATACCTCAGCGGTCCCACAAGAAGGTTCACATTCGTCATTCTTGACCTTTGTACATCCACTCCTTTTGTATATCATTTCGTTTCACTCTTTCTTCTTTCATTTTATCATTCACCCCTTTTATGTGTGTGTATATAAGCTATACTTAGGATGTGCTTTATCTTAAGTATGGGGGGGTGAATGATTTGTGTTTTCATATTCATCAAGTTCATCACTCTTGTTGTTGCCTATACTTAGGGATACTCTAACCTAAGTATAGGGGGGTGATGTTGTTCATATCGTCTTTTTTGGTTCTGAGTCCGTACATTCTCTGCATCGGTTTTCCCCTTTTGTACAGTTTTCTATACTTAGGATTACTAGTTCCTAAGTATAGGGGGGATCACTGACCTCTATTCTTTTCATTTTTTCTTTGAGTCATTGTAGCATATGAGTCTTTTTACTTTTCTGTACTCACGAGTTATGTCTTCCTTTGCCGCTCTCTGATCACTATGAGGACTATAGGGAGGTGTCGTATATATTGTTTATATACTTTGGACATAACTCATACTTCAAATATGTTTATTTATGGGAATATGTATATAAATTCGTAAAATCTACGTGTGTGTATATAGGCTTTGATCACCTTTTAAAAAAACAAAAACAAAACACACAAAAAAATAAAAAAAACAAAAAAAACAAAAAAAACCCGAAAAACAAAAAACAAAATAAAAAACAAAAAAAATCTTGTATATACTTATGTATATATTATACGAACCCTTTTTCCATTTTGAAAAAAAACTACAATACCAAAAATCTATAAGAAAGCCACATGTGCATCATTTTTCCTTTCTTTTCCAAAAACCCATAAAAAGTTCAAAATTAGATAATTGTTTTAAAAAAATTGCCTTCTTTTTGCATTTGCATGTGCATTTTCCGGGACTAGTATTGACATTTAATCTAAGTCTGGAATAAAATTGAAGAATAGAGCTTAGTTGGACCTTAATCTACTTAATTTCAGAGGAACCTTATAAGAACTGGAGTTAAGACTTTTCAAGTCCTATCGACTTAATTCTTTGAGTCCATAAGACTATGTTCACATGCCATCTTGATTAGTCTAAGTAGAATACTTAACAACACACACATCATCCTTTCAAACCATGGCTTATCTTGGACAAGCATTGTACACGTAGCTCTTCATGGAGGAGGTAGTGAGGAGGCAGAATCTTTTGGCTTGGGGTAGCATACGAGGGTAGTACATTTAGGCGGAACCTCGCGTCTTCCTCTATGGAGGGAAGTGCCTCTCAACATGGTCTAGCGATGTTGAGATCTAAAGATAGGATGTTGTGGGGTTGCAATAATGCTTCGAAATAGGGATAGTCTACTAACTCAAGAGGAAAAACTCCTTATATACATGTTGCACCTTGTATATGTTTCAAAAAAAAGAGGAAAAAATGCAGAATCTCCAAAAGTAGAAAGGCCTGATTGAAAAGTAAAATGCCTGTTGGAGTGTATATACAAGGATAAAAAAAGAAATTAATAAGAGCTTCAAAGTCAAATTTTTGTTAGCTTGCAGCGGATGACTTGGCTACACTGGTCATGCATCCAGGGATAGGCAGCTACACTGGTTACCGTCCATATTTTTCTCCATGTCCTCTTCTTGAGCAGGTTGTACTTGAACTTAGAAGGGAATATCCCTACTCCTCGAGGAAAGAGTTGCTAGGCAGGGGAACTAAAGTTACCTTATTAAGGAAGGATGTTTCTTTGCTACCTTTGAGATGGGGAGCTATATTTCAATTACACCGTACAAGTAAAGATTCATAGTCATAAGAATTTGTGTAAGTAGACTTGTTCTGACCTGACTATTGAGGAGACCTGAATAGGACTCTTATGGAACTTAGAGGCTGTTTGGTTTTAAATCCATTTCCCATTAAAGTTCTGCCCCACTAATAATCCAAAGGTCCGATAAAGCTCCATACTACAATTTTATGAAGAAAAGTTTAATACTCAATATTGTCCTAATTTCTTTATTTCCCTTTCTTTTTCTTTTTCTTTTTATTCACTTATTCCTTCAAATAAGTGTTTGCTAAGGGACTAGCAAAGGTAAAGCATAGGGGAATGATGAATCTACATTTCATCATCTTTATTCATTATTTTTGCTTAAAATCCCTTACAAAACACTTGTATATAACACTAACTCCATTATCTTACAAACTTGCATCTGTGTGTAAATATTGTATACTTCTTACCATTTTAACCTAAAATAAATAAAGAAAGAAAGGAAAAATAAAGAAAAGAAAATAGAAAAAAAGAAGACTGTATATACGTAATAGATGCAGGCTGATCGGAACCCCGAGAGAAGGTCAAGACTTGACCTGATCGACCAGGAATAAAGTAGGGGAGATAGGGTCCTTATTCCGAAAATCCAAAAAAAAATGTGTGATGTGTATATTTGTATACTCCACTATTTAATTTGTATAAAAATTGACCACAAATCAAATAATTTTCAAAACAAAAGTTGTAATAAAAATATTTTTACTAATTATTTAAAAGAAAAATAAAAATTAAAAATTTTAAAACAAAAAAACTAACTAATTTTCTTATTTAATCATGTAAATAATATACTATATGTATACAGTTTATGTATATAGTTAATTTTCTTAAATAACTACCACAAAAAATTGAAAAAATGTACATTTAATTTCCAAATTAATAAAGTGATGAAAATACAAATAATTTAGTTAATTTTTGTAAATAATTTTAACACTAATCTTTTTACTTTATCTCATTTCAATTTTTTCTCTCTTATCTCTTATCTTCATCCAAAAATTAAAAATTTAAATTTCAAATCATATCTTTTATATTTATATGGCTCCTTCTCCATCTTTCCAACTTGATCAATCTTTGGTGAGAGGAGCCCGATCTCTGAGAGTCTTCTTGTCGCAGAAGGGTGCCTAGCCTCCGACTCGTCCGGTGACAGCAAGTCGGCCTTCGTCGAGGTGATCAAGGTCTTTTACGCTCCTAAGGTGAGATACATCATTTTCTTCTTATTTTTGATCTAGATTAACCTTAGTTAAATTTTTCGTATTTTTAATTTCATCGTCATTTTTTTATCTAGATTTTAGAATCCATCACAACTTGATTCTTTGCCACCGATCACGATTTTTCATCTCATTATCTCAATCTATTCGCGTTCTTTTCTACCACTTACGATCACTTAACTCCGGCCACGCACGATGGCTGGAGACTCGAATCTGTTCCTCATCTTTCGTCGGATCTCCGCTCAAGCATTCCGTTTTGATTCTAGGATCAAGTCATTGTGGTCATGTCCTATATTGTCTATAAATAAAAAGAATAAAAAAATTAAAAATATATTTTTCTTTTAACATTTGTTTTTCAGGTTATGATAAAAAACATTTAAAAAATAAAAAATATCGGTTACAATTTTTTGTTTTTCTAAATATATATATAAGTTTTCCTTTATTTCTCCTTTTCTGATTTATAATAATAAAAAACGTTGTGCGCTAAACGTAGTCGATGCGCCTTCCTCTGCCTGATCCTCTACCGCATCTTACGCCACCGACGATCTGCCACCGGCCTCCTCCTGGAATCGCATGCCAGTCCGCAGTACGAGCACCTCTCGCTCGAAGCCTCATGCCACCGACGATCTACTGCCAGCCTTCGCCCAGCAGGTTGACGTCGATGCCCGCACAAAGCTCTTCTACCGCCGGTCTAGCCCACTACGACGGCCGTGCAGGTCGTCATCTCCAACATCATCTTCAACATCCCAAGTGGCCCTTCGTCACCCCACTGCAGCCATCTGCGACAAACCACTGCTCGCGCCATCTCCAGCCATCGTGCAACACTCCCCTGCCTCGCTGACCGCCGATCGCCATCAGCGTGCGACCACCACCTCCGCCAGCACCTCGCACGATGCATCCCGTGTTTGGAGCGAAGGGGCGGCGGTGCCCCTGCGTTGCGTTTTGCTTGAGAACAAAGCCGAAGGGAAGAAGAAACTCTAGGGCTTAATATTATTTTTTGGGAAAATTAAAACTGCCCCCCGGAGTTTTTTAAAATTGCGCAAAGATTCCCACCGTCAACCTATCACGTGCTTCACCCATGCCTCCTAGGAAAATTTCATTTTCCATACCGCTTTTTATTTTTATTATCATTTCATGTAAAAACTGTTAACAGTTGCATTTCAGACCCTGAATTCCAGACCTTCATTTGTATACTCTTTTTAGTGAAAGAAATGTTTTTGTTGGTCAATAAATTTTGCAAAATTCATGCTATGCTCATGATATGTGTATATTTCTAGCATAGTTTTTTCATTGAATTTTATTTTCATTTGTTATTATTAAAAAAATAAAAAACAGTGTTATTTTCTCTTCCTGAAATTCAAAAATTCATAATAATGTGAAATTTTCCCTAAATGTTCCAAAAAAATAGATTTGGTGTATTTCATTATCTTTTAATTTCTTTGCTAATGTCGTGCATTAACTCTTTATAAAACACAAAAAAAATGAAAAATACCAAATTTATTTGAAAAATAACAGAAAATTTCACAAAAATCCAAAAATTATCATTTTACTTCTTTTTGTAGATATTTACCTATATTTCATCATAAAATTAATTTCTAGGTGTTTTCATTATTAAAATATTTTTAAGTTGCAAATTACTCCAAGCTGTGCACCGTCTATCATTTTTACCACTGTTTGATTTATAGAAAAATGCAAAAATATCTAAAAATTCTACAAAAGTTCTCAAAAACATTTCAAACCCAAAAATATTTTATCTTGATTTTTATGAGCATTTTTGATATAGTTGAAAAATACAAAAAGAGTGTGGTGAGCGTATTTCTTTTCTTGTGCATATTATTCAATATTTGAAAATTTGAAAAAATTGCAAAATAAAAACCACTAAAAATTTGGAAATAATAAATAACAAAATAGAAATAAAAAAATAAAAAGATAAAAAGATAAAAAATCCACAAAAACCAAGGATAGTTTACCTTTGAGATTCCTACTTTTTCTCTTAATTGATTTTTCATCAATTATTTGAAAAACCCTCAGGAATTGTAGCCTCCCTGAGTTCGATCATGTCTGCTATATAGTTAAATAAGTAGCAAAAATATTTCTGTTTCTCCACATTATTTTCTGTAATTATTTTGCAGTGAGAGAAGAAAAAAATTGTTTGTTTGATCCAGGATTTTTTTGGGATAACGACGACTTTGTATACATTAATATTTATCGATCCTCGAAGATTCCTGCTCAACAAAATGGCACTGTTGTACATATCTGTTTATATTTTGACCTGTTGTTCTTGTTTGTTAGGTGTCTCTTTTGACCTGCTATTCTTAATTGTACATATCTTTTTATATTTTGCCACATTAAATCCATTGTTCATATTCACTACATTTATTACATTTTTTCTTGCTCATATTTTAAAATTGTGTTTCCTACACATTCTCTCTTTTCATTTTCCTGCAAGGGCCCATGGAGCGAAGGAGGCGATCCTAGGAGAGCCGAAGCACCCAAGCGACGCTGAGTAAGCTTGTATCGTCACCAAGCCGTAGGATAGCGTGAGAGGAGGAGAAAAAGAATTGAAGGAGACAAAACAAAGAATTTTACTTATTTATTTATTGTTAGCATTTGAACCATTGTAAACAGACATTCATTTATTGCGGGGTATGTTTCGCCAAGTGCCGGTGCACTTGGGGTACCTCACCGATTTTGTTTTCATCCCCTTATTTTTTTCTTTATTTCACATGGATTTCGTGAGCTACCTATTGATTGCTTTAATTAATTTGCTTGAGTAAGGTAATTAATTAGGTCCAAACACCCTAAACAAGAATTTCTATACCTATAGAATAGAGCGTAATTGGACTTAGTCAAATTAACATGTTCTTGGCCGTTAATAGAAGTTATTGTTAGGACGGTTCACTTACATTTGCATATAGGTTAGTTTTTTTTCTATGTTGCAATTCTGCGCGGATCATTTTGCATGTAGAGTGCTGGCAACACGATACGCATCTCTAACCCCTGCATGCATCATTGTGTTTAACCACGCATTGGCATTTCCGATCTCCTTCCTTGTTTTCGCTCACATAAGTTAAAAAGGAAATTGGACACTTGGTAGGCGATTCTGTGAAAATACTCAAACGAAGTGATAACTGCCTAAAAATCAAGACTGCTAAAGAAAACTCAACCTTAAAATAAACGTAAGGAAAAATAATTATTTTGGGGAGAGTAACCCCCACTTTGTTTGATTTCTCTGCAGCCTGAGAGCGATCTACACACTAGAATAGAACCACGCCCGAACTCTCTACAGACTACTATCTTATGATTAGTTGTTCTCCAGTGAGGACTTCACCGGGTAACCGTTAATTGGTATGGTATTTCCTTAGCAAAGTGGGAAGATCGGGTAGCCGGTAAACGGTCCGCACCCATACTGGCTGGGAAAAACTAGTTGTGAGATTGGGACAGTCTCCTAGGAGCATTAGGTTCCTAACAGCTCACTTTAATCGCTCTTATATATTGTATTCTCACCAAACTCTAAAAATTGACAAGATAATTGACTGAACCTTCGCGTTCTTTACATTGCGTTGAGTTGGTGAACTGGGAGTTTATATTATGTTTGATTGCTTGTGTGCATACTAAATCCTTTCGCGCATTTGCGCCTTTTTCTTGCGTAGCTTGACTTGACTATCTTGTTCTCTCGATCCCTGTATTTTATTTCGGAGATGGCCGACTAGAGTTATTTTAATCTGATCTTCACGGACTTCTCGCACTCTCCAGCCGATCAACGTTCCTTTTTCCAGGAGGACTTTCATCCTGATTTTTTTGCATATCCTCTTAACCCATTATTTTAGGAATCAGATGATGATTTTCACCCACCCTCATTCCACTCACCCAACCCTATGATTTTGGAGTCACCTTTCATGGTGTCTACACTTGAGATCCTGAATCAGATGATGGAGCATATGTATTCGAGGATTATCAATCTATTTAACATAAATGACAGCCAGAACGTTGCTCTACTATTTGAAGATATGGATTCACTTGAGGATAATCATGAGAGCTTGCAAACACCCAAAATATAAAAAATAAGAAAATTTGAAAATCTAAAAAGATCCTGGGAGACATATTGTTGATTCATTTGTGAGGAGACGGGCACCCATACCAACCCATTTTCCCACAGAGTCATTCACCACATGACCCAACCTTGACCCCGAGGATTCCACTATACAGACTGCTATTGGAAACCCTTGTGTATATGCTGATTCCGATCTCCTCCCTTGTATGGAAGAGGTCCAAAAATTCAAAAAATTATTGACTTAACGTGAAGTGATGGCCACCATTCACGACATCATTAAAGCCCCACTTCACTGGGCCATGACCCATTCATCAACTCCTCAAAACAAGAAGAGAAAGTGGAGGATCAGATCTGAGCGTGCCATCTTGACCATGGCCACTGCCTACGCCATCTCTCACCATACACATTTTAAGAAAGGTAACATTGCCGCACCTCTTGTGAGTTGCTCCATATCTGACTATTCTTGTGATAACACTCTCCTTGACGGCGTTTCATCAATCAATATAATAACCTTCTCTATGGTACAGTCTCTTTATCTTGGGGCTCTCGAGAAAACCAGGGTGATATTTCAATTTGCTGATGGATATATCAAGAGGTCGAAGGGTATTCCAGAAAATGTTTTCATTCTTATTCAGGGCATGAATTTCACTTTGGATTTTGTCGTAATGCCCATGGAGACCTCCAGCCCTGTGGATCACCCTCCAATCATCCTGGGACGGTCTTTCCTCGCCTCTGTGGGAGCCATTTTTATTTATGGATCATGAGAGATTCGCTTACGTTCTGATACAGGGAGCGATGTGTTGATCACTACACCCTTTACTGACCAGAAACTGGCATCCCATGAAAGCCCGCCGATGTTAGCCAACCCCAAGGACCTTGATCTTGATGATAATATCAAAGATTCTTGTATGTTGGATGATATTGAGACCTAAGGATTTCTTCTCAAGGATGAATACTAAGAAAGCATAGACCTTGGAGTTTCCCCTTCTAGTATGTGGTGATGCATTAATGACATCCACGAGATTTACACGATAGACACCTTAGAGCGGAAGGCAGACTCTGAGACTAAACATGATGGACATGATTTGATTACTTTCACTGATGAGTCTGTTCGTTTTCACCATGATTCAGATGAGACTGATAAGGCCAAATTTGATTTGATTGCTTTTATAAAGGAATTTGGGCCTTTTGATATTGATGATGATCCATTAGAGGCTTGCCAGGCTGAAATTGTTCCTACTTTTTTTGATAATGATTTTGAGCCTTTTTACTTTGATGTTTGCAAAACTTCCCAAGCAGGACATGACCACACTACTTCCACTAACTAATTCGTGCCTGCACACTCTAAGATTGCTGAGGATATGTTCTTGGTTGATCAGGATCAATTCATGTCAAATGATGACCCCAATATCAACCTCCACATTGTCAGATCCATACCTCAACGGTCCTACAAGAAGGTTCACTTTCGACCTTCTTGACCTTTTGTACATCCACTCCTTTTGTATTTCATTTCGTTTCACTCTTTCTTCTTCCTTTTATCATTCACCCCTTTTCTTTATGTGTATATATGCTATACATAGGATGTGCTTTATCCTATGTATAGGGGGGTGAATAATTTGTGTTGTTCATATTCGTCCTGTTCATCACTCTTGTTATTGCCTATACGTAGGGATACTCTACCCTAAGTATAGGGGGGTGATGTTGTTCATATTGTCTTTTATGTTTTTGAGTCCGTACATTCTCTGCATCGGTTTTCCCCTTTTGTATAGTCTTCTATACTTAGGATTACTTGATCCTAAGTATAGGGTGGATCACCGACCTCTATTCTTTTCATTTTCCCTTTGAGTCGTTGTAGCATAGGAGTCTTTTCATCTTTCTATACTTTGCATGAGTTATGTCTTCCTTTGCCGCTCTCTGATCACTTTGAGGACATAGTTCGAGCTAAGTATAGGGGGTGTCGTATATATTGTTTATATACTTTAGACATAACTCATACTTCAAATATGTTTATTTATGGGGATATGTATAAACATTTGTAAAATCCACGTATGCGTAATATAGACTTTGACCACCTTTCAAAAAAACAAAAAAATACTCAAAAACAAAAACAAAAAACAAAAAAAACAAAAAACAAAAAAAACTAAAAACTAAAAAACAAAAAAATCTTGTATATACTTATGTATATATTATACTAACTCTTTTTCCTTTTTGAAAAAAACTACAATACCAAAAATCTATAAAAAAAAACTGCATGTGCATCATTTTTCCTTTCTTTTCCAAAAAAACCATAAAAGGTTCAAAATTAGAAAATTGTTCAAAAAATCTTTCTTATGCATTTGCATGTGCATTTTCCAGGACTAGTATTGACATTTAATCTTAGATTGGAATAAAATTGAAGAATAGAGCTTAGTTGGACCTTAATCCACTTAATTTCAGAGGAACCTTATACCGGGTGGTAGAGTCGTGGAAACACTTGTTTATTCCATATTTTGGACCTTAGCTCCATGGAACAATATACTACTGCTGAAACATGGAAGAATTGAAATCTTAGATCAAAACACTATGATGAACTGCCCAAACGAGAATTCTTGAACGGCGAACAACCAGAGCCTATTACTCACTATATCAAACAATTTCCATTAATGAAACCATGTAAATCCATCGGAAAATCAAAAATACGCGTGTCCGATGAAATGGTTGTTGCTATCTGCTCCAATAACGAATCATCGGTTTAACTGAATAATTAAAGAAAATAGATAGACCTTTCCATTCATTTATTCTATAAAGACAGATACACCCAATACATCAAAACTCATTGCCCATGGATAAAGAAAGACCGTTTCAACATCAAAAACAACAAAAACTAGAGCAAACATGTAATAGCGAATTCGGAATTGTACCCAAGCATCTCCCATGGGCTCTATACCCGATTCATAACTAGAGAACTTCTCTGTTCCCTCACTACTCGGGGCTAAAATCCCGGAAATTACAGGAAGGCTGGCTAGAAATTTCTTGTAAAAATACTAGCCCCTGTCAGTTCATAATGAGAATATTGAAATTTTGATTTCATATATTATTAGTACTATGCACAGAAGGGAGGAGCCGTATGAGATGAAAATCTCACGTACGGTTCTGGAACGGAGTTTATTGGAATAGAATGAACGACCGTAACAGATGTCAGCTCAATCCGAAGGAAATTATGCGGAAGCTTTACAGAATTATTATGAAGCTACGCGACTAGAAATCGATCCTTATGATCGAAGTTATATACTCTATAACATAGGACTTATACATACAAGCAACGGGGAACATACAAAGGCTTTGGAATATTATTTCCGGGCACTAGAACGAAACCCGTTCTTACCACAAGCTTTTAATAATATGGCCGTGATCTGTCATTACGTGCGACTATCTCCATTATAGAAAAAAGGAAAAAAGATCAAATAGACTAGTAAATACTAGAAAAAAATAGGCTTTCTACATATACATCGTCCAAAGCAATGATTTTTATAAGCTGTAGCAAGGAAAAGGACTTCGTGGGAACAAAAAAATACGAAGAAATGGGTATGGCCTATATACTTATATTCTATGGATAAAGGATCAAATTGATAGAAGAAGCACCGTAAGGATCAATTAGCTTTGGATGGATACAATAAGAACTGCTTACTTATCTCATTATATGAAATAAAAGTTAGGAATCCACTTATGTAATAGAGTCGATCCACTAAAGTATTGAGCAGCGGTGTAGCATCAAATCCCAAAGATAGTAAGCCTTCTTTCTTATGGAAGAAAGTCTTTTTCAAAAATTCTATATAAATTTCATATATGAAACCGAGATAGTTACCTTTCAAAAAAATTCTAAGAGTAATTATATAGATGGGTACCTATGTTTTATTCTTCTGAAGTGAAGGTGGGAAAAAAGATAAAACTAATTGAATTTATTAATGAAAATTAGAGTTTGAAACTTATGTAATTAACTTCTTCTGGCTAACCCAAGAAAGTTAAGACTTTTCAAGTCTAAGTGATTTAATTCTTTGAGTCCATAAGACTATGTTCACATGTCATCTTGATTAGTCTAAGTAGAATATTTAACAACATACACATGATTCTTTCAAACCGTGGCTTATCTTGGACAAGCACTATACACGTAGCTCTTCATGGAGGAGGTAGTGAGGAGGCAGAATCTTTTGGCTTGGGGTAGCATACGAGGGTAGTACATCTAGATGGAACCTCTCATCTTCCTCTAGGGAGGGAAGTGCATCTCAACCTGGTCTAGAGATGTTGAGGTCTAAAGATAGGATGCTGTCGGGTTGCAATAATGCTTCAAAATAGGGATAGTCTACTAGCTCAAGAAGAATAACTCCTTATGTACATGTTGCATCTTGTATATATTTAAAAAAAGAGGAAAAAATCAGAATCTCCAAAAGTAGACATGCTTGATTAAAAAGTAAAATGCCTGCTGGAGTGTATATACAAGGATAAAAAAGTAATTAATAAGAGCTTCAAAGTCAAATTTTTGTAAGCTTGCAGCGGATGACTAGGATACACTGGTCATGCATCCAAGGATAGATAGCTACACTGGTTACCGTCCATTCTTTTCTCCATCTCCTCTTCTTGAGCAGGTTGTACTTGAACATAGAAGGGAATATCCCTGCTCCTCGAGGAAAGAGTTGCTAGACAGGGGAACTAAAGTTACCTTGTTCAGGGAGGCTGTTTCTTTGCAACCTTTGAGATGGGGAGCTATATTTCAGTTACACCGTACAAGTAAAGATTCATAGTCATAAGAATTTGTGTATGTAGACTTGTTCGGACCTTACTATTGAGGAGAACTGAATACGAGTCTTATGGAACTTAGAGGCTGTTAGGTTTTGAATCCATTTCCCATTAAGGTTATGCCCCACTAATAATCCAAAGGTCCGACAAAGCTCCCTACTACAATTTTATGAAGATAAGTTTAATACTCAATATTATCCTAATTTCTTTATTTTCCCTTTCTTTTTCTTTTTCTTTTTATTCACTTATTCTTTCAAATAAGTGCTTGCTAAGGGACTAGCAAAGGTAAAGCATAGGGGGATGATGAATCTGCATTTAATCATCTTTATTCATTTATTTTAGCTTAAAATCCCTTACAAAACACCTGTATATAACACTAACTCCATATTCTTACAAACTTGCATCTGTGTGTATATATTGTCTACTTCTTACCATTTTAACCTAAAATATATAAAGAAAGAAAGGTAAAATGAAGAAAAGAAAATAGAAAAAAAGAAGACTATATATATGTAATAGATACAGGCTGACCCGAACCCCGAGAGAAGGTCAAGACTTGACATGATCGACCGGGAACAAAGTAGGGGGAGATAGGGTCCTTATTCTGAAAATCCAAAAAAATTGTGTGCTCTGTATATTTGTATATTACACTATTTTATTTGTACATAAATTGACCTCAAATCAAATAATTTTCAAAACAAAAGTTGAAATTAAAATATTTCCTAATCAATAAAAACGATTGTACAATCAAATCGTGTACTGAATAAAAGCAACCACACTTGGAAAAGCCACTAAGCGATAATTGAAAGACCAATTTCAGCTCCATATGAACTCAAATTGAACCTAGCTCATTTTCATATATTCTAAATTAAATTATCTTTAAAATGGCTATGATTTCATAATTCTTAGAGTTAGTGGTGAAAAGTTGATTTTCTGGGATGTTTTATGCAATTTCACCATTTATTTGTACATATTGTATTTCGTAAATATTTGTAAATATTTTTACTAATTATGTAAAAAAATAAAAAAAATAAAAAATTTAAAATAAAAAAAACTAATTTCCTTATTTCATGTAAATAATGTATTATATGTATATAGTTTATGCATATAGTTAATTTTCGTAAATAACTATCACAAAAAATAAAAAATTAACATTTCATTTTCAAATTAATAAAGGGACGAAAATACAAAAAAATGTTAATGTTTGTAAATAATTTTAACACTAATCTTTTTTACTTTATCTCATTTCAATTTTTTTCTCTCATCTCTTATCTTCATCCAAAAATTCAAAAATTTAAATTTCAATTCATATCTTTTCTATTTATATGGCTCCTTCTCCATCATTCCAACTTAATCAATCTTTCGTGAGACTAGCCCGATCTCCGAGAGTCTTCTTGCCGCAAAAGGGTACCTAGCCTCCGAGCTGTCTGGTGATAGCGAGTCAGCCTTCGTCGAGGTGATCAAGGTCTTTTCCGCTCCTAAGGCGAGATCCATCATTTTCTTCTTATTTTTCATCAAGATTAACCTTAGTTTAATTTTTCGCATTTTTAATTTCATCACCATTTTTTTATTTAGATTTTAGAATCCATCACAACTTGATTCTTCTCCACTGATCTCGATTTTTCATTCACATATCGATCTATTCGCGTTCTTTTCTAACTCGCACGGTTTCACAACTCCGACCACGCACGGTGGCCGGAGACTCTGATCTATTCCTCATTTTTCGCTGGATATCTGCTCAGACATTCCATTTTGATTCTACGACCAAGACATCATGATCGTGTCCTAATTTGTCTATAAAAAAGAATAAAAAAATATGTTTTTCTTTTAACATTTGTTTTGCAGGTTAAGATAAAAAAATAAAAAAAATTTAAAAAATTGTTATAGCTTTCTGTTTTTCTTAAAAAATATAAAAAAATTTTTCCTTTATTTCTCCTTTTCTGAATTATAATAATAACAATAACATCTCACGCCAGACGCTGGCAGCGTGCCTTCCTCTGCCGCATCTCATGCCACCGATGATCTGCCACCGGCCTCCTCCTGAAACCGCGCGCTAGCCTGTAGTCCAAGCACCTCCAGCGCGAAGCCTCACGCCACCGACGATCTGCTGTCGGACTTCGCCCAGCAGGTCGACGCCGACGCCCGCGCAAAGCTCTTCCACTACAGATAGTCCGCTACACCGATCGCGCAGGTCGTCACTGCCAGCACCATCTTCAGCAGCCCAGGCCGCCCTCCGTCACCCCGCTGTATCCATCAGCGACTAACAATCGCACGGGCCATCTCCAGCCACCGCGCAACCCACCACTACCTCGCTGACCGTCGATCACCAACAGTGCACGACCGTCGCCTTTCCCAGCACCTCGCATGGCGCATCCCATGTCTGAGCAAACGAGCGACAACACCTCTACGCTTTGCTTGAGAACAAAGCCAAAGGGAAGAAGAAACTCTAGGGGTTAATATTATTTTTTTAGGAAAATTACAACTCCCGCCCTTCCCCCCCCCCCCGAGTTCATCAAAAATGCGCAAAGATACATGTCGTCCAGCTATCAAGTGCTTTACGCATGTCTCCTGGGTAAATTTCATTTTACAACCCACGTTATATTTTTATTATCATTTCATGTAAAAACTTTTAACATTTGCATTTCAGACCCTAAATTCCAGACCTTCAATTGCATGCTCTTTTTTGTGAAATAAATGTTTTGGTGGTCAATAAATTTTAGAAAATTCATGCTATGCTCCCGATGTGTGTATCTTTCTAGCACAATTTTTTCATTGCATTTTATATTCATTTGTTATTTTAAAAAAATCAAAAATAGTGTCATTTTATCTTCCTGAAATTCAAAAATTCATGAAAATTCGAATATTTCTCTAACAATTCCAAAAAAATAGATTTTTTGTATTTCATTGTCTTTTATTTTTTATGCTAATGTCACACATTAACTCTTTATGAAACCTTAAAAATTGAAAATTACCAAATTTTTTTCAAAAATCACAGAAAATTCCACAAAAATCCAAAAATCATCATTTCACTTACTGTTTGTAGATATTTTCCTATATTTCATCATAAAAATAATTTCCAAGAGTTTTGGGCACTAAAATATTATTAAGTTGCAAATTACTCCAGGTTGTAAACTGTTCATCATTTTTACCACTATTTGATTTGTAGAAAAATACAAAAACATCTGAAAATTTTACTAAAATTCTCAAAAACAATTCAAAGCCTTTAAAAGCCAAAAATATTATCTCCAGATTTTTCTGAGCATTTTTTATATAATTGAAAAATATAAAAAGAGTGTGGTGAGCGTATTTCTTTCCTTGTGCATATTGTTCAGTATTTGAAAATTTAAAAAATGCAAAATTAAAATCAAAAAAATTTGGAAATCAGAAAATATAAAAATATAAATAAAAAATAAAAATAAAAATATTAAAAAATCCACAAAACCAAGGATAGTTCGCCTTTGAGATTCCTTCTTTTTCTCTTAATTGATTTTTCGTTGATTATTTGAATAACCCTCGAGAATTGTATCCTCCCTAAGTTAGATCATGTCCGCTATATAGGTAAATAAGTAGAAAAAATATTTCTCTTGCTCCGCATTGTTTTCTTTAATTATTTTGCAGTGAGAGAAGAAAAAATTTGTTTGTTTGATCCGGGATTTTTTGGGGATAACGACCACTTCATATCCATTAATAAATATGGATCCTTGAAGATTTCCTGCTCAACAGAACATCATCATCTTTACTATATCCAATGGGACATTGGGGTAGTAGGTAGTTTGGCAAATGCGCAAGAACTGTTGCAGGCGAATGTATGGCTCCTCGTTGGTGTTCCCATGGAATGATGGCAGAAGAGCGAGGAATTGAGGCTTGAGATCAAATTGAGCATGTACCATTGGAATGACGATCCACTCGGTCATATGGCTGTCTACAGGATTGTATGTCTCCTTTAGTCTGGGTTTCTGCTCTCAGGTTCAAGTTCTTCGTTAGGGTCATCACGGAGTTTGTCTCCTCCTACTCATCCTCCTCCAGTTGGTCTGTTCCGTAGATCATTCAACATGTCCTCAAATGCGGTCTGAAAAAGAGCTTGCTCTATCAGCTGCTAATGTATGGCCTATATGGAAGCCGACAATTGAGCGTTGACTTGGTTCTGGTCAGGTCCCTTTCCCCGTTCCATCTATGGAGGATGTTTTCCTTTCCCTTTTCCTTGAGGAGCCATCTCTGGGCCTGAATCAGAGGAGATGAATTCCGTATTGGGATCTAGGATTGGGGTTGGATTCTTTCTGAAATATGAAAGATTTCCAATCAGACCACTTGTAATTAAATCCCTGCAGCCAAGATGAATCTGAGATGAGGGTCAATCCCAGACTATTTTGAATGGAGAAAAGGATATAAATTGAAATCGACTCCCATTTACAAAGATGGATGTAAGACAAGAGTGGTCTTGGTTTATTAGGTAGTCAAAGGGGTGGAAAGAAGATGAGGAGTCTAGAGATTGGCTCACAAAGTCCGAGCTGGGTTCTAAGGAATCGCCTTGAATTATTGATGGTGCCGAGTCCTTGGAATCGATGTTGGCATTGGCGGAGTCCCGACTAAACCATCGATGGATTTTCATCATGGAGCAAAAAGAGATCAATGCAGGAGGAAATATATGGTGGTCAACGATGAATAAAAAGGAATTTAAAATAGTAGAAAGGCTCGAATTGAGCAAGGAATCAAGAGGAAGACACATCTGACAAAATTTGTGCTAATGCACGAGACTTTATGTTTGAACCTTAATCTAGATCCATACAAACACAATACAAAACTAGGTTCACCAACTCACTCCATGTGGCTGTGAAGGATCAGCTATTTATTATCTTTTCATTTTTAGGGTTGTTATTTCAGGCATATCTTTTAATAAGTCCTTAGCACGCTAACCCTATAGGAGAGAGAGTACTGTCCGAAAAGCGCGTACTTGTCCTTCTCCTTTATAACATGTAGTTTACACTTTTTGAGGTCCTTGTAACCCTTGGATCCCTACTTATCCAAGGAAATAGAGAGAGTAAGCTGATAGGCAAAACCACTACTTCGGTCCTCGCTCGTAACAGAATCACCCTTGAGCGTGCAAGGACCTACTCAGGCGCAAATTGATGAGAAAGACGCACCCGTAAGGGCATGGCCTAAGATCAGTACTTAAGACCATGTCGATGTTCCACACAAGGAGGGAACACCACCGCTGATAAGGCCCTACTCGGTCACATACATAGAAGTGCTAATACTTCGGAAATCCAGGTGATACACAAGGCAGTTACAGACGGGGTTTTTGGCTCTAATCCTTAGAGGGTCATGCCTCGCTCATGGGAGGAGTTTTGGTCCCCTCCTAATATATCTGAAAATAATGAGGTCTTTATGAACCCCAGACAATGAAAGTCCATTATAGATTTTAATTGAGGTCATTGTTATTTTAGCAGTCCCCTTATTTTATTTTTTTTGGATTTTCACTTTTTTTGGTATTTTGCATACAAGTGCCTAACAATTTTGTAGAATTTCAGTTAAGTCTTGGGTGCTCAAAATCATAGGGAGATAGCAAAAAAGCCATGCAAGTCGATTCGATGATGGAAATCTCACCACTGAATCTAATTATGCATGATGATTTTGAGGACATACAGTGCTTCCCAACTCACTCCATGCATATGAATAATAGAATTTTTACACCTAACTACATAACAGTGTGTAATTCATAAAATCACCCTAAATAGTAGTTGTTATAGTCGTGAAGAATCATATCTTAATTACTCAGAAATGAGACCAAGAGTCTGATCTTCGACGTCACTCGTTGCCCGCCACAACAGGTCTTGCATGTGTTGTTTGCGACCTCTATCGGTACGCGGTCTCAATTTCAATAACTAACATTTATTAATTTGACTAGATACAGACGTAAGAGACTATTCATACATGCATTCTTATTAGGCTTTGGACCTAATTATAGAGACAAGCAACTTAAGTCTCGGGGCCCCATGCACACAAAATAAAGAAAAATAAGCCAAAAACACAAAACAACAAGAAACAAAATAAAAGGTGGTGAAACACAAAAACCTGCGACGAGGGCCCCAGGTGAACAGACACTCAGGCACTAGACCTCATTGTGGAGAGTAATGTACAAATTATTACAAATTACGAATGTCTCTCTCTCACCAATAAATAAATAATCCTAATTAAATTCTATGCTAAATATTTTCTCCTTACTTCACTTGCTACCTCTCCAACTGGCCAAAGGGTGAAGACCATCCTCCACCAAGCTTGGTTGCATCAACCTCCTATGAAGCCGTCCGCGTATAGCGGGCCCTTGCAACAAATTCACAAAGATATATATATATATATATATATATATATATATATATTAGCACAAATAATCAAACAAAAAATATCAAGATGAATTATGCACAAATAATAAATGAATAAATATTCACAAAATGAATAAAAATTAAATAAATAAATCGATAGGTGAACAAGTAAATGTACACAAGAATAAGCTACACACATTCTCCCCGACGACGATGCCACTTGATATCCGAGAAAAATCGAAGGTCGTATGGTTTCATAAGATGAAACCGTAGTCGATGCATTGACCACTTGATAAATATCGATTAATCAATAATAAACCCATGATATAAGTCAAGCAATGAATAGCAAAAAGTGTAGTTAAAATTTACTATTCTCTACAAACTAAATGTACAACAAGTAAGCATGTAGAGGTTGAACCACAAAGAGCAAATATGGTAGCTTACAATTATTTATAATCAGAGTGTATTACGTTCAAAAATGTCCTTTATTAGATATATATACACACACTTATTTTTTTATTTTATATATACCATATATAAGTATACTATATATATTTGGAATTTAATTTTCTATCTTTTTATTTTCCTTTTCTTTTTAGTGTACATTTGGCTGTATAAGGCTAAATATGTCATATAGAGTAATATAATAATCGGTACTAGTAAAAGTAAATAAAATACATAAAATAATTTTTTAGGGTTTATATATTTTTCTGATGTTTTGTGATTTTCCGAAATATTTGCTAATTTTTATGGATTTTTTGAATAAAAAATATCCCAAATCAGGGATTAAATAATAGGCCGAGATTGAAATGAAGGTTAAAAATAAGAAAATAAAACCAAAATTCTTCAAATCAACTTAATAGGTAGATAATAATATAAATTAGTCTTTTTCTTTTTCTGTTTTAAGGATTTTTGATTAGGAGTAAAAATATGATAACATAGACAACATATAATTTTTTTGGAAATTTTCAAAATGTTTTTATAATTTTTAGTATTTTATATAAATAAAAACCGAAAATGTGCTCATTTCAATTTTAATAAATAGTTGAAATGCAAAAATGCTATATAAAACTGGGGCATGAAAACACATGTTAACAGGCATCTAACCCTATTTTTGCATACTTTTTAGAGCACGGGTGTCATTTTTATTAAATGAAATTCAAGGACCAAAAATATATGATCTATGAAGGGTATACTTGCAAATAAAATAAACACTAGAGACATCACATAATTTTTCCAGAAATATACTACTATTATTAGACCAAATACAAATACAAAAACCTTAAAGGGTACCCTGCAAATTCGCCATCTCACGTGGGACGACACGTGAGGTGACGTGGACTGGACCCAGAGGCAATTTACAATAAACACAACGGTTGATCACCAAAATGTCCACATTTATTTACACTACATATTTTATTTACAGAATTAAAAAATAAATACCAAAAAAGGTTCGGTAAATTACCTCAAATGTGCGCGGAGATGGACGGTCGGATGAACTCCACTTATACACATGGCGCGCTATCATGTCACGATACCCCTTCTCCGACTGACGCTTAGGATCTAATCAGGGCTCTTCATCAACGACCGAGGAATGCAGGGCATGGAACGATTGAGATTAGAACTAGGACCACCCCCTTTATCAGACGACTGCTTCTATTGATGAAGAACAGGGAAGAACTCACCTTCCTTGAGCTTCATTTGTCGATTCCTTCCTCCTTAGAGTCTTCCTCTCGATGCAATCAAGGTGAACATGACCAGAGTGGCCTTCTACAGCCGATGGTGCCTTCAGAATGAGCCAGATCCCAGTGATGGTGGATTTGGAGATCCATTAAGCATAGGGCTCCTGGGAGGTTACTTGCATGTCGATTCCAGCTCAAGTAGACTCCTTTGTGCATTGGACCAACACAAAGAAGACAAGTTTCTCAAAGTGACTAGCTTCGACGAGGGATGAAGGTGGATTGCACGAAAATGAAGGTGGGTGACGAAGGTCCAGGGAGCGACGGAATGGAGCCTTCCATTCACGGATCGAGGCACGCCCCGGTTGATCTGATGGTCGACGCATATGGAGAAACCATAGATGAAGATAAATGGTGTGATGAGGGGGCGAAGATAGACCAGATCATGATGAAAATGAGTCGGAGCTCAAGAGCTCCGGTGAGGGGATTCTACCTAATCTATGCTACTGAAGCAGTTAAAGGCAAAAATAAAAGGCATAAATTGAAAGCTACAAGCTATAGATACCAACATAGATTAAAAGATGTAGCTTGTACTTGAGGATTGCTCAGGTAGTAGAGGTGGTCGGAGGGCTGCCGTAGATCGATCTGGCTCGCCCAAGGCTCGGGGATGCTCCTGCTGTCACCAGGAGCATGCTCGCACTCACTATGGGGACTTCTAGGCTCGGAGAAGGATTAAAATCAAGCAAGGAGGCAGAGAGGCTTATTTATAGGCAAAACTAAGGACCCTTATTGACTGTGCTTAGGTATGAATCAAAGGTGTGTACGAGGGATTTAGGGCGTTAGCATGGATCAATGATTTTTGAGGGCCATCTTTGGATGATTAATTGACAAAAAGGATGGATGAGAAGCCCAAGAAAAGAGCAAGAATCTTAGGAAATGACACTAGTGACAATTCAGAAACCTGGAGGCTAAGTTGACCAGGGTCAACAAAAGACGGTTGTGATTGGTCCACGTATGCCACTAAAGGATAAAAAGGCAGGTGATGAGCATCCGATCAATCAAGGTTATGTATGAAGAAATAAACAAGGTCGTTGTGATCCCAACCGATCAAACGGTCTCAACAACAAGAAATAAACCACTCAAAAAATAGATTAAAAAAATCAATACATGTGTAAGCGGTTTGCTATTTTATTTACCTGGTATAACAACCACGGTTGAACACAAGGAGCACGGAAAATCTATGACGTAGTCAAATCTCAGAATTTAAATAAAAGATATTTTTTGTGGTTTTTAATTTTCCAAAATTTTAAATTTTAATGAGAAACTAAATCAAAATCAATAGGGATAAACAAGCACAACAATGTTTTTGTATTTTTCATTAAGGCAAAAAATACTCAAAAAAATAGAATAAAAATATTTTTTAATTTTTAAAGTTTGAAATATTTTTGGTAATTTTCTGGATTTATCTGATGTTTTTGTAATTCTATAAAAATCAAACATTGCTCAAATCACACAACAGTGCATAACCAGGACCAAATTGCAAATTAGAAGTATCTAAAATGCCCACGTCCTTGTTAGCAATTTTATGAGAAAATAGATATAAAATGCTACAAATATGAACTGAAAACACAATTTTTGGATTTTTCTTTGATTTTATATGATATTTATAACGTTTTTACTATTTTGCACTTTTTAGGGGTTTTGTGAGGTATCTCCAAACCAAATTGACACTGAAGTGAAAACATCTCAAAATACAAGCACTGGAATTGTTCCCGGATGTGGGACTTGCCACGGATTTGCTCTGATCATACTCATATCCTATGGTACTCCAACGAGGAGAGGCGAAGTAGGTTTCTATTTCTTTTTGAGCGGAGCTGGCTTTTGGAGGATGGTTTCAGGGAGCTGATGGGTGAGCATTGGAGAGGTTGTACTGCGGTGGGCTCAGCGGTCTCGTGGCTCGGTAGGGTTGGTGAGGTTGGATAGCCTCGATGACGAGAGGGGCTTAGATCAGGAGGAGTTCGCGGAGAGAATGGGCTTGCTGGAGGAGCTGATGCTGGAGGACATAAAAGAGGAGGTGGACTGGCGACATAGATTGAGGCAGAAGTGGTTGAAGGAAGGAGATGCCGATAGGAGGTTCTTCCACTCGATGGCATCCGGTCGGAGGAGAATGAACTTCTTGCATGAGATTGAGATTGGCAAGTCGGACTATTGGGGGAGGAGCAGATTGGCGGGGCATTTTGGAGACACTTCGTAGAGACCTCACGCAGGGGGCAGGAGGAAGGGGAATGCTGGGGGTGGTTGGGAGTTGGTGTGGAAACGGTGAATGATGGGCAGATAGAGTGGTTGTTGGTTGATTTCTCCAAGGAGGAGGTGAGACGGGCGGTTTGGGGATTGAATGCGGATGGGGCTCCGGGCCCTGACAATTTTCCCGTCCTGTTCAACCGGGAGTTTTGGGATCTTCTGAAGGTGGACGTTCTGGAGGTGCTCCGTGAATTCAGGGACGGTAATAGAGGCTTCAAGAAAGTCAACCGGGCTTTGATCATTCTTTCAGTGGCTATGATCTTGTTGTAAAAAAACAAAATAATAATTAATTTAATTTAAATTAATATATATTGATAAATAAATATAAGTTAATTTCAAATCAAATCAATTGGCTAGTCTTGGAGAAAATGAGGAGACTAACCACATCCCCTAAAAAGGGGGGACGACTACCAATCATCTCATGAGATCTCATTATCTTATGAGATCTCATTATCTCATGAGATCCCATTATCTCATGATATCTCCAAGATTTACAACAACAATTATTGTGAATATTTTCACAAAAATAATTCACAATTATCTTGTGAAAAACTTCAATCAAGCCATTGAAATTATGTAAATCTCATTCACAACCCAAAACAAAATGTAATTATATTTTCAATTAATCATTCAATGTGAATCCAATTCACATTTACAATTAATCAACAAATATAAATCATAATATGCTCTCTTTAATATATTATAAATCACATTTATAATATACATGAATAATATGGATAGTGCTATCCACATTATTCTTATCCATGATAATTAAATCACATTTTATCATTTTGGTTCTCAATTCTCATATGCCCTAATAACATGAATCACATTCACATTATTCACATCTTTGATAATTAAATCAAATTTATTAATTTAAGATAACTCTCCTTATAATTTGAATCAAATTCATATTATTCATGATAATTAAATCACATTTAATTATCCATTTTCTCAATGCTCGGATACATATAACAACAATAAAATTATCCATGAACTCTTTCAAGGATGACGCGCTTTCTCCGCGGATACTTGGAGATAAGGACAGGGCGATTATATTGTTCCACGTATAGTGACTTGGATATTGAGATCATATCTCAAATCCAGATCTTGGGGACCTCCCATAGATGCTTTATTAAATCAAGACCGCAAATCTAATCTTCTCATTACATCTGAATCACATTCAGATCAATGTCCAATATTTGGACTAAGATCAGATTACTTCTCTATGAGATGAGTCACTAAAATCCAGACCTATTTCATTACTCCCTTGGAATGGAAGCGTCATGGTTATACAATCGTTTATGATCACATCACCTTCATGTATTCCTAATACCTATACATCTTGCATATTGGATGATCAAGAATAAACCCGAAGTATAAGATCAATTTTATACTGTCTACTTCAGAGTTTTATCATTAAGTTTCTTATTCGATCATTGGGAGTCGGTATCGATCATATGCTTTCCGAAAGCATATATCATACCCAGGTGTTGACCACAAGCTTTTCCAAAAACATATATCAAACCTACAAATTCAGCCAAGCTTCCAAAGCTAGATGACTGTGCACGGAATTTTATTCTTCCCAATTTCTCATGAGTGAGCTCATGTCTTCTGGTTCAGTAATGAACCTGTATGATCTCTTTGAGAGATCGTATTCCTCATATGCCCTTATATGCACACTAGTGCACCAGTGTATACACCTTGATTAGGTCATCAGCCTATTAGTCTGCCAAATGTACATACTTAGACATATAGTAACACATCTGTCTCCAGTCAGAGGATGCGTGCCTATACCGTGACAACATACGACATAGGACTTTGGTTATCTCGATCTCGTTAAGTCAACTCTTTGACCTAACTAATCTGACACCTACGAATCTCTATTCCCATGCAGAGGACTTGCATCAAGGGGTCAGTCATATATCAGCCAAGTGAGAAAAGATTGCTATCTCCTACTCAGGTTGGAGATCCTCTCTTAACAATCATTTGATGGTACTTGATGAGCCCTCAATCTAACTCTTTAGATTTCCATCCAAGCATTAGCCTCTATGATTCAATAATTGAATCAACAACTGTATGATCATTAAGATGGCAATGGTACATAACCCTAATTGTACTAAGAGACCTATTTTGCAAATTAGTTAATCTTAGTTTCAGATCAAGGAATGATATTTGCAATAACATTTATTGCATAATGGCTCGCCGTGGGCTCGCATGACCAACAATCTCCCACTAGCCCAAAGAGCCATTAATGGGCTAATCATTTAAATGCTCACTCATGTGACAATCATAGGCTATTTTGGAAAATAGCTAGGTAAGATGATCAGTCACTCTGTTCCGGAGAGACTATGCCAAGTCCTTTTATGGCACTTGCATATCACCCACTAACAATGCTCGCATCCAATGTGAATGTTGCATCTTATGCAACCAATAATCAATTGTATTAGTTATAGTATCCTTGACACTATAGCTCGATAATTATTATAATTAGTATGCTCGTAATCCTTATCAGAATACCCTTATTCCAGAGATCTCTATCTCCTAAGGTATCCACAGTTAAGAACTTTTATATCACTATCTATAAAGTCTTAAGTTCTTGAAGATAAGATTTTGAGATCACTATCTCAAAAATCTTTTCATCTTTGAAGATATTGTTATTACTGCAATCAAGTGTTTTATCTCCTTACTAGGATTAGTAACATTTACTACTCCTACTGCATGGCAGATATCTAACTTTTGTACACATCTAGCATATACTCGCCATCTCGTAACTGATGCACAAGGGTAAGTAGTTCTAGCATTCACTTCCTCAACTCTTTGAGGTGCTATCCCTTTAGATAGGTCAGTACCATATCTTAAGGGAAGGAAGCCTTTCTTGGAATTTTCCAGAAAATGGAACATGCCCAATGTGTACTACTAATTTCACGATCCCAATACCCTCTTCTCTTTGCTTCTAAACATCTTCAGAACTAGGAGTCTATAAAACACTTATTATTATTATCCTTATATCATTCCAAATGATTAGGGTATCATATACATTTAGCACGATGAACACGATGTCACCCACACTAAGCTTCACATGGTACATTTAGATTCTATCTGAAATCATAACATTTATAATTTCATTAAATCTTATGTTCCAACTACAAGAAGTTTATTCGAGTCCACAGATGGAGTTTCTTTAGCTTGCATAGCTTGCTTTCCTCAACCATGAAGCCCTGGGGCTACTTCGTGTGAATATCCTCGGAGAGATATTCGTGGAGAAATGCAATCGTGACTTCTATCTTGAAGATGTCAAAGTCAAGTTGTGTAGCTATAGTTAGCAATAATCTGATGGGTTTAAGCAAGGTTACTGAAGAGCAAGTTTCACTGCAAGCAATGTCTTATCTTTGATGTGTATCTTGTGGATACGAACAACACTTTGAAGGTCTCTACCTTCTCATCAGGTTCCCTCTTTCTCTTGAAGATCCATTTACACCTTAACGGGTCTTACCCATATAGGTGGATCCTCGAGGGTCCATATACAACACTTGTATATGAAGTCTACTTTAGACTTAATTGCTAACATCCATCTTTCCATGACATGATCTTCAGAAGCTTCATCACATGAAGTTTGATCATTGTCCGATTTCTCTAACACATGGAAGACATCCTCAAACTCATTTGAAGAGGTATTAGTGTTTCATCTTTAATTGTCCTTTAAGTTTCCGATTTCAGGAGCCTCATTATTTTCTCAAAATTAAATGAGTTCCATTACTTCACTTTCATCTTGATTCTCAAGAGAGTCATCCTCTAAGAATCATATTCTCAGAGATGAACTCTTTGACTTTTAATCTATCTTGGGTCCGACCCATGCTTCCACTATGCTCCTTTCATCTCTAAACAACCATTGCTTAAGAAAAATGACCTCTTATGTTGAATTCAAAAGATTTCAATATAAGAGTATTTCGAAATTTATACATGCTTCATTTAATTGAATATTATGAAGCTTCATGAATGACTAGAGTATAGATACTAGGATGATGACACTCATCATATCTACATACATCTTAACTCTTAAAGACTTAGGTTCAGGTAGGTATTCAAACATTTTGAATACATCATCTCTTATAGAGCCACCATTCTGCATAATGCAGTGAACATGTCATTCATGATTAAATGCCAAGAGCACATATGTATGCCAGGACATCTTCTTAATATTTTATAAGGATTATTTGACAATTACGATCATCATCGACATGTCACTTCCAAAGTGCATTCAATGAGAGATCAAGACTATAGAGACATACAAACCCTAGGTTGTTGTATTATTGTCTATTTAATTGTCATTCCTCATTATTATGAGGAAATTTGCACATTGCAACCACATACAATATGTGTCCAACTACAAGTACAATATCTTGATCATGGATCCAATCCATGATATTTTACTGGTTGTTATTGAGTATAGTACTGGGTGGGTTTAATGAGGATTATCTGAAATAAGAAATTTGCATAAATATATATGATTATGTATGTATATATATACACACACGTTTTACTTTGATTTAGGAATTTTTATATCAAAGGTATCTTGCCTTGTCAACATTGAAAGTTCATTCCCTTGATCACTTTCAATGTAAGAGATATACTTACCATTATATCTCAAGCAAGATCTGAGATCTCCTTTCTTATCTTTGTCACATTCCAATAATATGAGAACCTGTAACTCAGATAAAAAGAAGCAGGAACACATTCCGCCTTGCAAGTACAACTTGCATCTCCCAATACGGTCTTTAACACCCAGGCCCACCACCGCTAAGGTGATGTTGACCCGACATTAATTAAACCAACTGTCAACATGAATACAACTCACTATGCGCAATCCAATATCACCCCAATAATATGAGGACCCGATATTGGGGTCACTATGCATACGTCCTAACTTTTTCGAGAAGTGAAGAGCCCGATCCAAATGGATTGTATGCAAGATCTGTCACTTCGGACATGCATCTCCGACATACAATATCTGGCGACGGAACCCTTCGCCTTGACGGGAGACCATGGATGTCACTTATGTGATCCTCCACCTCTTATTCAAATTTCAATTAATTATCATGAATCATATTCATATAATTAATTCTTCCAAGGGAAATACACATCTATTCATAATAGAGTGTTTTTAATTGGATATAATTAATTTGATCACATTAAATCAATTATCAATCCAATTCAATCAACAAACTTGATTGTTACTTGAATATATGGTATTATCTCAAAGTACTTATTAATTCGAATTATAATAATTAGAAAATACACCATTATTTCTCCAGCATTATCGAGTCCCTACCCGCTGTCATGGTCAGTACCGACGGGAGTGGGACAGATTACACACGACGCAACCTACTACCCCAACGCTCCCTGATTAGACACCATATCCACCTCAGGAAAGGATAATGCCAAATCGATCATTATGTATTTGAGATGTTCATCGGTTTTTCAATAGAAATTATACCATATAGTAATAATCAAAACCATTTTGATTATAAGGAAATTTGCTAGACAAATTCCCAAACCTAGTGTATAAAGTAACCAATTGGTGATCTAGATCAAATCTAATCAATTATTGGTTGGGGCAATGTCGTTTAAGGGAACAATTATCCTTCAAATATTTCCCAAATATTATCCATAATTATTCCAAGAAATTAACCATTAGTTTCACAATTTTCTTAAATGACTATCAAAAGGTTCATGATTAGGATTGCAATTTTCAGCAGTGACCTCACTTACTAAAATTAGCATATCTCATCATTTTAAATACAAATTATGCAAAATCAGTTTTTAAAGTTTGCTAATTTGATTTAAAACAGAACCCAACTAATAATTACACATTTCTAGGCATGTCAAAACAGTAACCGACACTTTAATTACGTCATCATTCGCCATCCCCGAAACAGTAGATATAGGTTCATTAAAACGATCATATCTTGAGTTATCAGATACCAAATCTCGTAAACTCAAATCCCACGGTTTCCTTATTCAATGGGGAAAATTATACAAGTGATAGATTCATGTTTAAACATTTTAAACAGGGCCTAAATTTATCACAAAACATGGCTGCGAAAATTGAAATGTGATAAAATTTTCACAATCCTTATGAACCTAAGTTTTCTTAGGTTAATTGATCACATCCAAAACCTCCAACCTGGCTCTGATACCACTTGAAGGATATGGGATGATCTTCAAGCGCATCATGGACGCGTGTGGATCGCATCGAATACGATCGGGAGCGACTAGTCACACTAGTTGCTCGACGCATCGGAATTTAAAATTTTTAAATGTGATCAAACCACATGATCTAAGAACCTTTCTCTGATCGTTTCTTCTAAAATACAATAGGTATTAAGGTTACCTCTTGAATCATGGTTGCGATCGAGTCTCTAAAAGAAGAGACCTCCTGTCTCAAGTCCGATCCAACGGAGGAGACGCTTGCGAGCGTGTTGATGAGACGCATGCTCCTCGCAATCCATGTTGATGATCCAAGCGACGGATCTCCTGATCTCGTCACACGAGATCCAACATCTTCTTCACGAGCGAGGCACACCGAAGGAGATGGAGATCCATGAGTAGATGATCCGGCAGCATAACGACGATGCTGCAGTGATGATGACTCTCACAAGGGCTCCATGGTGGATGACCACTATGAGAGAGAGAGGCTTGGCGTGTGGAGAAAGAGAGAAGGAGAGAGAGCATTCGTGAATTGTAACTCGAAGAGCAAGGGGTGCCTCTTCTTATATAGGGTTTTGGGATCCATGGATCTCGATCCATGGACAACACACAATCAATGAATGAGATTGATTTGTGTTTCTTTCAATGGATATGATCTTGTTCTAAAAAACACAACAACAATTAATTTAATTTAAATAAATCTATATTGATAAATCAATATAAGTTAATTTCAAATCAAATCAATTGGCTAGTCTTGGAGATAATGAGGAGACTAACCACATCCCCTAAAGAAGTGGGGAAGGCTACCAATCATCTCATGAGTTCTCATTATCTTATGTCATTTCATTATCCCATGAGATCCCATTATCTCATGATATCTCCAAGATTTACAACAACAATTGTTGTAAATATTTTTCACAAAAATAATTCACAATTATCTTGTGAAAAACTTCAATCAAGCCATTAAAATTATGTGAATCTCATTCACAACCCAAAACAAAATGTAATTATATTTTCAATTAATCATTCAATGTGAATCCAATTCACATTAACAATTAATCAGCAAATATAAATCATAATATGCTCTCTTAATATATTATAAATCACATTTGTAATATACTTGAATAATATGGATAGTGTTATCCACATTATTCTTATACATGATAATTAAATCACATTTAATAATTTTGGATCTCAATTCTCATGTACCCAAATAACATGAATCACATTCACATCATTCACATCTTTGATAATTAAATCACATTTAATTATCTCAGATAACTCTCCTTGTAATATGAATCAAATTCATATTATTCATGGTAATTAAATCACATTTTATTATCCATTTTCTCAATGCTCGGATACAAATATCAACAATGAAATTATCCATGAACTCTTTCAAGGATAATGCGCTTTCTCCGTGGATACTTGGAGATAAGGACAGGGCGATTGTATTGTTCCACGTATAGTGACTTGGATATTGAGATCACATCGCAAATCCAGATCTAGCGAACCTCCCATAGATGCTGGATTAAATCAAGACCACAAATCTAATCTTCTCATTACGTCTGAATCACATTCAGATCAATGTCCAATATTTGACTAAGATCAGATTACTTCTCTATGAGAGGAGTCACTAAAATCCAGACCTGTTTCATCACTCCCTCGGAATGGAAGCATCATGGTTATACAATCGTTTATGATCACATCACCCTCAGGTATTCCTAATACCAATACATCCTGCATACTGGAATACCCAGAATAAATCCGAAGTATAAGATCAATTTTACACTGTCTACTTCAGAGTTTTATCATTAAGTTTCTCATTCGATCATTGGGAGTCGATATCGATCATATGCTTTCCAAAAGCATATATCATACACAGGTGTTGATCATATGCTTTTCTAAAAACATATATCAAACCTACAAATTCAATCAAGCTTCGAAAGCAAGATGACCGTGCACGGAATTTGATTCTTCCCTATATCTCATAAGTGAGCTCATGTCTTCCGGTTCAGTAATGAACCTGTATGATCCCTTTGAGAGATAGTATTACTCATATGCCCTTATATGCACACCAGCACGCCGGTGTATCGACCTTTATTCGGTCATCAACCTATTGGTATGCCAAATGTACATACTCAGACATATAGTAACACATGTGTCTTTGGTCAGAGGATGCTTGCCTATATCGTGACAACATACGACATAGGATTTTGGTTATCTCGATCTCGTTAAGTCAACTCTTTGACATAACTAATCTGACACCTCCGAATCTCTATTCCCATGCAGAGGACCTGCATCAAGGGGTCCGTCAGATATCAGCCAAGTAAGAAAAGATTGCCATCTCCTGCTCAGGCTAGAGATCCTCTCTTAACAATCATTTGACTGTACTTGATGAGTCCTCAATCTAACTCCTTAGATCTTCATCCAAGCACCAGCCTTTATGATTCAATTATTGAATCAACAGCTGCATGATCATTAAGAAGGCCATGGTACATAACCCTTATTGTACTACAGGACCTATTATACGAATTAGTTAATCTTCATTCAGATCAGGGAATGATATTTGCAATGACATTTATTGCATAATGGCTCACCGTGGGCTCGCATGACCAACAGGAGGGGTTTCCCTGAGGTTTGGGTGTTGTGGATGAAGCGATGTGTCACTACATCCTCTTGTTCAATTTTGGTAAATGTCAAGCCAGAGAGAGGTTTCTTTCAGCCCCAACGGGGGGTCCGTCAGGGCTCGCTGGCTCCTATGCTCTTTGTCCTAGTGGCGGATTGTTTGGTGGTTTTGTTCAAGTGTGCGGTGGAGGCACAGTTGTGCGAGGGCTTCCGTATAGGGGATATTTCTGTCCCGTTGCTTTAGTATGTGGATGACACATTGATTTTTCTTGGGGGTTCAGAAGAGCAGAATCGCAAGGCAACGCTTCTGGTGGATATATTTGGCAGCTTATCTGGGCTACAGACCAACAGACAGAAGTCGGTGGTGATTATTCAGGATGGGCGGTTCAGAGCGTGACAGGGTCGCTGTGTGGGAAGGATGCCCCTTGGGGGCCTCCCGATCTCCTACTTGGGGTTGCCGCTGGTGGATGGCAGACAAAAGGTGGTTTGCATCGCCGTTGTGGGTCGGGATCCGTGCAGCTCCTCGTCTGGCACCACCGTCGACCTTCTCATCTTATCGTAAGCTTTCTTAACTGAAAATCTCTCTCCTTCCCATTCAAAATGGTCAGGTTCATTCGACAACTCCCCCAACGGAAGAGTCTCTGCCACCAACCTCAAGAACTCGTCCATCCATTGATCCGACAGATCTGAGACAAACCACGGAGCCCACGTGCCGGAGTCTACCACCTCAGCTAGAAGTGCAGTCCTATCAACCGCCAGAGCCAGCGGCCTAGGGAAACGTTGCCCAAGAGCGCCCTCCCCCGTCCAATCGTCAAGCCAAAATCTAAACACCTGGCCGTTCCCCATCCTCGGACACAAAGAAGGAATAAGGTTTGGCAAGACGGCATGGATCCTGACCCACAACGGCGGTGCAAACCTTCTTCTGTCTGCCACCAACACCCCTTTGACACCATAAATGCTCCTCAATACCCTGGCTGCCAGCGATGTTGATGATCCCCAAATCTGAGTCACGCACTTGGCCAACAAAGATTTGTTCATGAGTTCTACATCACGGACCCCAAGTCCACCATCAGAAATCCCCTTCGTTACATCCTCCCAGCGTACCAAATGCAGCCCAGACCTCTGTTGTCTCCAATCCGACCAGAAGAAGGACCTCATCATGGACTCAACCTTCGTTCTAACCCCCATCCCGAAGCTAATCACCACCGACTTCTGTCTTTGATCTGCAACCCAGATAAGCTGCCAAATATATCCACCAGAATCATTGCCTTATGATTCTGCTCTTCCAAACCCTCAAGAAAAATCAATGTGTCATCCACATACTAAAGCAACGGGACAGAAATATCCCCTATATGGAAGCCCTCGCACAACTATGCCTCCACCGCACGCTTGAACAAAATCGCCAAACAATCACAAGCGCCTCTCTCGTGAAGAAGATGTTGGATCTCGTGTGATGAGATCAGGAGATTCGCTGCTTGGATCATCAACATGGATTGCGAGGAGCACACGTCTCATCAACGTGCTCGTAAGCGTCCCCTCCATTGGATCGGACTTGAGACAGGAGGTCTCTTCGTTTAGTGACTCGATCGCAACCACGCTTCAAGAGGTAACCTTAATACCTATTGTGGTTTAGAAGAAACGATCCAAGAAAGGTTCTTGGATCATGTGGTTTCATCACATTTAAAAATTTTAAATTCCGTTGCGTCGAGCAACTAGTGCGACTAGTCGTTCCCGACCGCATTCGATGTGATCCACTCGCTTCCGTGATGCGCTTGAGGATCATCCCATATCCTTCAAGTGGTATAAGAGCCAGGTTAAAGGTTTTGGATGTGATCCATAAACATAGGAAAACTTGGGTTCATAAGGATTGTGAAAATTTTATAACATTTCAATTTTCGCAGCCCTGTATTGTGATAAATTTAGGCCCTGTTTAAAATGTTTAAACATGAATCTATCACTTGGATAATGTTTCCCATTGAATAAGGAAACCGTGGGATTTGTGTTTGCGTTAGTTGGAATCCGAATAACTCAAGATATGATTATTTTAATGAGCCTATATCCACTGTTTCGGGGATGGCGAATCATGACGTAATTAAAGTGTTGGTTACTGTTTTGACACTCCTAGAAATGTGTAATTATCACTTGTGTTCTGTTTTAAATCAAATTAGCAAACTTTAAAAACTGATTTTGCATAATTTGGATTTAAAATGAATGAGATATGCTAATTTTAGTAAGTGAGGCTCACTACTGAAAATTGCAATCCTAATCATGAACCTTGTGATAGTCATTTAAGAAACTTGTGAAATTTATGCATAATTTTATGGAATAATTATGGTAATATTTGGGAAATATTTGAATAATAATTGTTCCCTTAAATGACATTGCCTCAACCGATAAATGATTAGATTTGATCTAGATCACCAATTAATTACTTGATACACTTTCAACAAACATGTTACTTGAATGGGTTTGGGAATTTATCTAGCAAATTTCCTTATAATCAAAATGGTTTGGATCATCACTATATGGTATAATTCTGTTGAAAAACCGATGAACATCTCAAATACACAATGATCGATTTGGCATTATCCTTTCCTGAGGTGGATACGGTGTCTAGTCGGGGAACGTTGGGGTAGCAGGTTGCACCGTGTACGGTCTGTCCCACTCCCGTCGGTACTGACCATGACAGCGGGTAGGGACTCAAAAATGCTGGATAAATCATGGTGTATTTTCTAATTATTAAAATTCGAATTAATATGTATTTTGAGATAATACCATATATTCAAGTAACAATCAAGTTTGTTGATTGAATTGGATTGATAATTGATTTAATGTGATTAAATTAATTATATCCAATTAAAAACACTCTATTATGAATAGATGTTTATTTCCCTTGGAAGAATTAATTATATGAATATATTTCATGATAATTACTTGAAATTTGAATAAGAGGTAGGGATCACATAAGTGACATCCATGGTTTCTCCTCAAGGCAAAGGGTTTCGTCGCCAGATATCGTATGTAAGAGATGCCTGTCCGAAGTGACAGCTCTTGCATACAATCCATTTGGATCATGCTCTTCGCTTCTCGAAAGAGTAAGGACATATGCATAGTGACCCCAATATCGGATCCTCGTATTATTGGGGCGATATTGGATTGCGCATAGCGAGTTGTATTCATGTTGACGGTTGGTTCAATTAATGACGGGTCAACATCACCTTAGGGGCAGTGGGCCCTGATGTTAAAGATCGAATTGAGAGATGCAAGTTGGACTTTCAAGGATTAGGTTCGTGAAGGCAGGAATCCCCTCAAACTGATCATATAGATCAATTAAGCTCAACTTGGAATACTGTTCAAATTAGTTCTTGGGAATAGCTTTAATTAATATATTTTACATGTGAACTTACGAATAAACTTTTTTGAAAGAAGAAAGGGTCTCCACGTATAGTTGTATGCCCAAAAGCTTCATCTAATCAGCAAAAAATATTTGCATGCCATTGACAAGGAAAAATAAAAAAGCCCGCATTACACACTCGAGCTCTCTACTAGCGCCTTAGCATTCGCCACCACATTTTCACTATACAGACGATCTTGGTGAAAGACCATCCCATTTTTGGCCAACCAAAGAACCCAAATCATTGTCACACAACTCGCATGCTCCTTCTCAGTACCATGCCAATCCGCACCAATGGACTCCCAAAACCTCAGACCCCATCAGTAGAGACCATGGTATTCCCAAATAACTTCCAATCATCCATGAAGCGTCTACATCTAAAGAAAAGGTAATCCGCACTTTCAGCATCCTCCTGACAACGACAACAAGTCGGATCAGCCACCTGAACAAACCGAGCAAGTCTACCACGTGTCAACAATCTCCCATCCTGAACATCCACATAAAGACCTTCACGCATGCTGAAATTTTCCGCCTCCAGATTCTTCTGTAGTTGGCCATGCACCCTCTAGGATCAAAAACCATGAGGTACTTCAGGGCATTGTATGCCTTCCGTACAATGAAAAAAATCATCACACCAGCTCCAACGATCCCGTCTCTCTATGGGATCGAGTGCTCTCCAGCTCCTGTAGCATCACCGAAAGGTTGCTCATTCGCTGACCTAACAACTTAGATCTGAACTGAGGGGAAAATAAGTGCTAATCCTAGACATCCGCAACAAAACAGTTCGAATCAACCGCCAATGCTATCAACCACGAGAAGCGTGAACCAATTCCCCCATCCTCACTCCAATCATCAACCTAAGACTTGAAGCATGTACCATCGTCCGCGACCAGCCTCAAGAAATGGTGTATCTCCTATACCAAGCCGTAAATCCCTCTCAAAAAATAAGAGGAGGTAGGTCCAAAAACCCCCAGGCTAGGCAAGGAACAACCCAAACCATCAATTTTTCTGATCAGCATGCACACCAAATTATCACTCTCTCTCTCTCTCTCCAGATACGAGTGATCCACTTACTAAGTAGGGCTTTGTTGATCTCCTCCAAGCTATGCACCCTAAGACTGCCATCATCCTTCGAACACGGGACCATCCCCCAATCAACGAATGGCAACCCATTTAAGCACCCGGAAGACGACTAGAATAAACATATCATGATGCTCTCGAGTCTTTTCCACACCCCAACCGAGAGAAGCCTAGATGACAGAAGAAAATAGAATAAAAAAGAGAACCAATCTCAGCGGTCCCAATCTATCACCACGAGATAAACAAGCATACCTCCAACTCGCCAACCTCTGATCCATCTTCTTGATCACAGTCAACCAATTCGCCATATGCATCCTCCCAACAACCAGAGGCACACCAAGGTATCACAAAGGTAGGTCCATATGAGGGGACCTCAACAAACTTGCACACCACCCAACCTCCTCCTCCAGGCCGAATGGCACACACTTCGACTTATCCCTATTAAGCCTCAAGCTAGAGGCTGCACCAAAAATATCAAGCAACACAGACAAACCTATGCAAAAAGTTTCCTTCCGCAAATATGATTGTGTCATCTGCATACTGAAGAATAGGTACTGAGATCTCCTCCCAACTGTAACTGCTATAGAAACCTCCTAACACCACCCAGTCCACCATAACTAACAAGGCATCTATCGTGAGAACAAATAACATGGGGACCAGTGGGCAACCCTAGCGAACACCCCGCTGCAGCTGAAAAATCCCCCCCTTGACTGCACATTCACAAGTATGGTACAAGATGCAGTTGTAATACATCTTTTCATCCACATAATCCACCGATCCAAAAAGCCTCTCCAAAATAGAGAAACCCACAAGAAGTGCCAATCAACACTATCATAGGCTTTCAAAATATCAACCTTCCACAACACTCCCTGTTGGACATGCGAGCACATGGCGAGCCATTATACAATAAATGTTATTGCGAATATCATTCACTGATATGAAATTAAGAATAACTAATTTGCATAATAGGTCCCTTATTACAATTAGGGTTATGTACCATGACCATCTTGATGATCATACAACGGTTGATTCAATAGTTGGATCATAGATGCTGGTGCTTGGATGAATATCTAAGGAGTTAGATTGAGGAGTCATCAAGCACCGACAAATGATTGTTAAGAGATGATCTCCAGCCTGAGTAGGAGATGACAATTCTTTCTCATTTGGCTGATATCTGACTGACCTCTTGATGCAGGTCCTCCGCATGGGAATAGAGATTTGGAGGTGTCAGATTAGTTAGGTCAAAGAGTTGACTTAATGAGATCGAGATAACCAAAGTCCTACATTGTATGCTGTCGCGATATAGGCACACATCCTCTGATCGGAGACAAATGTGTTACTATATGTCTGAGTATGTACATTTGGTAGACCAATAGGTTGATGCATATAAGGGCATATGAGTAATATGATCTCTTAAAGGGAGCATACGGGTTCACTTCTGAATTGGAAGACATGAGCTCACTCATGAGATATTGGGATCGATAAATTCCATGCATGATCATCTTGCTTATGAAGCATGACAGAATTTATAGGTATGATATACGCTTTTAGAAAGCATATTATAAATACCAAATCCCAATGATCAAATGAGAACCTTAATGATAAAACCCTGAAGGTGACAGTCTAAAAGAGATCTATAACATCGGGTTTATTAGAAGGTCTTCCAGTATGCAGGATGTATAGGTATTGGAAATACCTAAGGGTGATGTGATCATAAACAAGTATATAACCATGAAGCTTCCATTCCGAGGTAGTGATGAAACAGGTTTGGATTTTAGTGACTCCTCTCAGTAGAGAAGTAACTTGATCTTAGTCCAAGTATTGGACATTGATCTGAATGAGGATCAGATGCAATGAGAAGATTAGGTTTACGGACTTGATTTAATCAAGCATCTATGGGAGGTCCATGAGATCTGGATTTGAGATGTGATCTCAATATCCAAGTCACTATACGTGAAACAATGCAATTGCCCTGTCCTTATCTCCAAGTACCTACAGAGAATACGCATTATTCTTGAAAGAGTTCATGAATAATTCCATTGTTGAAAGCATAGAGAAATAGATAATTAAATGTGATTTAATTATCATGAATAATGTGAATTTGATTCACATTATATTAGAGAATGAGAATGGTTATCCAATATAATTAAATATAATTTAATTATTGAGGATAAGTATAATATGGATAATAGTATCCATATTATTCATAATATATTATATATATGATTTATAATATATTAGAGAGAGTTTGTTATGATTTATATTTGTTGGTTAATTATTGATGTGGATTCACATTGGATAATTAATTGAAAATACAAATCGCCTTTTATTTTGGGTTGTGAATTTGATTCAAAAATTTCCAATGGTAAGATTGCAATATTCAAAAAATAATTATGAATTTTTTTCTAGTGAATATTTTGCAACAATTGTTGTTGCAAAACATGGAGATAGTTAAGGGATAATAGAGATTACATGTAATCTCCACTCCCCTTGATTATAGGAGTGACAACCACCAATTCCAGCAAGGAAAAAGGTAGCCGTCCACTCTATTACTTAGAGAGGAAGCTCCCTTTGCATTATCTCCATGTTTAATTGATTTAATTTATGGAATGAAATCATATTGATTTATCAATATAGATTTAATCTAAAAATTAATTGTTGTTGTATTTTACAACAAGATCTTGGCCATTGAAAGAAACACAAATCAATCTCGGCCATTGATTTTGTGTAGTGCATGGATCCCCAAAATACTATATAATAAGAGGTACCCCATGCTCTTCAAAATACAACAAGTTGTGCAACAACTCTCTCCTCTCTCTCTCTCTCATTCTCAAGTGCCGTCTTCCTCCTCTCTCTTTGGGTGGTCGTCCACCTTAACCCTAGTAGGAAGAAGGCCCTCGTCATCGCCTTGCATTGTGCTTCGACGACTCTCGGTACTCCATCTTCTTTGGTGCTTCTCGCTCGCGAAGAAGACATACGATCTCATGTGACGAGATCAGGAGTTCCCTTACTTGGACAACTACTTGGATTGCGAGATCCCCGCGACTCATCCCCGCGCTCGCAAGCGTCTCCTCCGAAGGTCGGACTTCAGACAGGAGGCTTCTTCTATTAGAAGCTCGATCACAACCATGCTACAACTAGTATTCCTATATCTACTATGTGGTTAGATGAAATGATTCATAAATGGTTTATGGATCATGTGGTTTCTTCGTTTAAAATTTTTTAAATTCTGCTGCACCGAGCAACTAGTATGACTAGTTGCTCTTGATCGTATATGATATGATCATCACGCTTCCATGATGGGCTTAAGGATCCTCCTGTATCCTTCAAGTGGTACCAGAGCCAGGTTTACGAAGGTCTTGGATATGATCCATGAACTTAAGAAAATTGGGCTTGTTTGGGTACGTGAAGATTTTAACATTTCAATTTTCGCAGCCCTGTCTTGTGATATTTTGTCGACCCTGTTTAAAATGTTTAAACATGAATTTATCACTTATATAATGTTCCCCATTAAATAAGGAAAATGTGGAATTTGAGTTTGCGTAATTTGGATTCCGTTTGCTCAAGATATGATTGTTTTAATGGCCATATGTTCACTGTTTCGGGGATGGCAGTTAGAGACGTAATTAAGATTTTAATTACTGTTTTAAAATACCTAGAAATACGTATTTATCATATGGTTTCTGTTTTAAACCAAATAGTAAATCTCTGTAAATTGTTTTTGTTTTATTTGAATTTAAAATGAAAGAGATATGCTAATTTTAGTTAGTGAGGGTCACTATTGGAAATTGCATGTTTTATCATGAACCTTGTGATTGTCATTTAAGAATCTTGTGAAATTAATGGTTAATTTCCTAGAATAATTATTGATAATATTTTGGAAATAATAGAACACTAATTGTTCCCTTAAATGACATTGCCTCAACCAATGAATGATTAGATTAGATCTAGATCACCAATTGGTCATTTGATACACTTTCATCAAACTTGTTATTTGAATAGGTTTTGGGAATTTGTCTAGCAAATTTCCTTATAATCAAAATGGTTTTGATTATTACTATATGGTATAATTTCGGTTGAAAAACCGATGATCATCTCAAGTACAGAGTGATTGACTCGGCATTGTTTTTTTCCCGAGGCGGATATTGTGTCTAGTCGTGGAGCGTTGGGGTAGCAGGTTGCACTGTGTGTGGTCTGTCCCACTCCCGTCGGTACTGGCCATGACAGCGGGTAGGGAACGGATGATGCCTGAGAGATCATGATGTATTTTTCTAATTACTAAAATTCGAATAATACGTACTTTAGATAATACCACTAATTCAAGTAACAATCAAGTTTGATGATTGAATTTGATTGTAATTGATTTAATGAGATTAGATTAATTATATCCAATTGAAACACTCTATTATGAATAGATGTGTATTTCCCTTGGAATAATTAATTGCATGAATGTGATTCATAATAATTAATTGAATTTGAATAAGAGGTGGAAGATCACATAAGTGACATCCATGGTCTCCCGTCAAGGTGAAGGGTTTTCGTCGCCAGGGATTGTATGTAAGAGATGTATGTACGTAGTGACAGCTCCTGCATACAAGCGCATCTGGATCGGGCTCTTTGCTTCTCGAAAGAGTAAGGCCATACGCATAGTGACCCCAATATCGAGTCATATTATTGGGGCGATATTGGATTGCGCATAGCGAGTGCTAATCCTGTTGACGGCTGGTTCAATTAACAATGTGTCAACATCACCTTAGGGGTGGTGGGCCCGGGTGTTAAAGACCAAATTGGGAATGCAAGTTGGATTTGCAAGGCAGAATATGTTCCTGCTTCTTTTTATCTGAGTTACAAGTTCTCATATTATTGGGATGTAACAAGGATAAGAAAGGAGATCCCAGATCTTGCTTAAGATATATTGGTAAGTATATCTCTTACATTGAATGTGATTAAGGGAATGAACTTTCAGTGTTGACAAGGCAAGATAACTTTGATATAAAATTCCTAAATCAAAGTAAAAATGTGTATATATATTTATGAAAATTTCTTATTTCAGATAATCCTCATTAAACTCACTCGGTACTATACTCAGTAATAACCAGTAAAATATCATGGATTGGATCCATGATCAAGATATTGTACTTGCAGTTGGACACATAATGTATGTGGTTGCAATGTGCAAGTTTCCTTATAATAATGAGGAATGCCAATTAAATAGATAACAGGACAACAACCCTAGGGTTTGCATGTCTCTATAATCTTGATCTCTTATCAAATGTACTTTGGAAGTGACATGTCGATGATGATCATGATTGTCAATTAATCCTTATAAAATCTAAGAAGATGTTCTGGCATACATATGTGCTCTTGACATTTAATCATGAATGACATGGTTCACTGCACCATGCGGAATGGTAGCTCTATAAGAGATAATGTATTCAAAATGTTTGAATACCTACCTGAACCTAAGTCTTTAAGAGTTAATATGTACGTGGATATGATGAGTGTCATCATCCTACTATCTATACTCTAGTCATGCATGAAGATTCATAATGTTCATATTGTATGAATTAAATGAAGCATATGTAAATGTTGAAATACTCTTATATTGAAATCTTTTGAATTCAACATAAGAGATCCTTTGTCTTAAGCAATGGTTGTTTAGAGATGAAAGGAGTGCAGTGGAAGCATGTGTTAGACCTAAATTAGAAGGAAAGTCAAAGAGTTGGTTGTACTTCTATGGTTTGCATACACATATGACATCCAAATAGTTGGATGAATGCCAATGCTGCAATGAGCCGATGTATTGATAGTATGACTATCTAGAATCCTTAGAGTAGGACTTGGATAGTGCATCGAAATAATTTACATCTACATATAACCATTGAAATTGAATTTCTTATTTGATAAGATCAAAGTCTAATAATTGTATCTCATTCTTCTAATAAAACTTGCAATTTCTTGCATATGTATTAGAAGACTGAAATTTGATCTTAAGGTTTAATAATCATCCATGGATATTGATGCAATGGTTGCAACAACCTCTATTGGATAAATAGACTTCATATTTTCAATGGGAGAGCCCTTAGTCTTAGAGAATGTCTCTATGACCTGGATATTAGAATACACTCATTGTTTATTACTAAATGTTGGAAATAAACATAAACTCTGGAATAGACCTATCATAAAGAGTTACGATGGATATACTTCAGATAGTATTTTGATATATGGAGGACTCTACTAAATTAGAAAATTAATGAATGGTTCATTAACATTTCTAAATGCTGAAAATTAAACCTTATAAGATCAATAGGAGGATAAAGATCATTTGACAATGATCTGACATCAGACCTTGGACATTAGTCTGTTGATGAGATCAATAGACTAGTAAGAGATGAACTTTAGAATGTATAAAATCTCAAATCTTACATACTTTTGAATATTGTATTCAAAGTAAAATTGTCCAATGTGACCATCTCTAGGAATGGTGTAAGATGCCAAGGTATTAAAGATCTCATACATACTGATGTATGTGGATCATTTGTATCATAATGAACATTGAGGATATGTAATATCGTTTAATGATTATTTGATATGAGATTTCTTCCCTTCACCTTAGAATGCATTGAAATGTTCAAAGATTTCACAATTTTTGGTTTAGAACCAAAGTTTGAAGGAAGATGAAATGAATTTAGTCTAACCTAGGTAGATTGTACCTATTAGATGAATTCAAAGGAATACCTTATGGAGATATGAATCCTCCTAATGCACCTAAACTCAATAGAGTTATAGGGAGATACAATTGATCATGTGTGACATGATTTGATTAATGATTAATCTTAGCATAATTATCTCTTAGTTTCCAGGTATATATATGTGGTAGAGACTACATTATATATCCTTATAAGGTTCCATGCTAGTAAGCTGGAATCTAGCACCAGCGAATGCTACTTCATTAGGAAAATAAAGGATGGTATTGGATACCTACTTTATGACCTTGAGATTCTTAAAAGATCTCATCTCTTTGGATATGATTCTTAGAGGATGACTCTCTTGAGAATCAAGATGAAAATGAAGTGAAGGAACTCATTTAATCTTGAGAAGATAATGAGGCTCCTAAAATTGGAAACTAAAAGGACAATTAAAGATGAACCACTATTACCTCTTCAAATGAGTTTGGGGATCAATTCCAAGTGTCAGAGAAATCGGACAATGATCGAACTTCATGTGATGAAGCTTCTGAAGATCATGTCATGGAAAGATGGATGTTAGCAATAAAGTCTATAATAGACTTCAAAAACAAGTGATGTTTATGGACCCTCGAGGATCTACCTATATGGGTAAGATCCGTTAAGGTGTAAATGGATCTTCAAGAGAAAGAGGAAACCTGATGAGAAGGTAGAGACCTTCAAAGCACGGCTCGTAGCCATGAGCTACACACTGAATAGAAGACATCGCTTGCGATGAGACTTGATGTCCAGTGACCTCGCTTAAATCCATCAGTGTATTGCTAACTATAGCTACACAACTTGACTTTGACATCTTCAAGATGGAAGTCAAGATAGCATTCCTCCACGAATATCTCTCCGAGGATATTCACATGAAGTAGCCCCAGGGCTTCATGGTTGAGGAAAGCAAGGTGTGCAAGATAAAGAAACTCCATCTAGGGACTCGAATAAGCTTCTTGTAGTTGGAACATAAGATTTGATGAAATTATAAATGTTGTGATTTCAGATAGAATCTTGATGTACCATGTGAAGCTTAGTGGGAGTGCCATTGTGTTCATCTTGCTATATGTAGATGATAGCCTAATCATTTGGAATGATATAAGGATAATGATTAGTGTTTTACTGACTAGCTATTCCATACCTTGAGATATGATCTTAAGGATACCTTTTACATCTTAGTTCAGAAGATGTTTAAAAGCAAAGAGAAGAGGGTACTGGGACCGTCACATTAGTAGTACACCGTGGACATGTTCCATTTTCTGGAAAATTCCAATAAAGGCTTCCTTCCCTTAACATATGGTACCGGCCTATCTAAAGGGACAACAACTCAAAGAGTTGAGAAAGTAAATACCAGAACTACTTGCCCTTGTGCATTAGTTACTAGAAGCCGAGTGTATGCTAGATGTGTACAAAAGTTAGATATCTGCCATGCAGTGGGAGTAGTAAATGTTACTAATCCTACTAAGGAGATAAAACACTTGATTGCAGTGATAACATTATCTTCAAAGATGAAAAGATTTTTGAGATAGTGATTGAGGGGTCTGAACAAGACAATTGATGTTCCACTCGACCATTAGTCATTGAGGGATCATAGAGGGGACCCGGTGTGCGCATTAGGTAGCATCCGTGTTGGGATAAAATTCATTCATCTGATAAAAGAGATCCCAAGGCTCTCTTATATAGGAGAAGAGCCATGGGTTAATTACATAAGTGATAGCCAAAGAAAACATAAAATGCAAATATAATACAGTGATAAATAAACATCTCAACACTCCCTGGGTCAGATTGTCGACATGTCACACCGGGCGGGTCTTTCCTAAAGTACCCCATCGCTTCAAACATGCAAGTAAAATCTCTTTCCAGAATAGCAGAAGGCTTGACTTTCAGCTTCAGAGCAGGGACCTTCCATCATTCCCCCTATTGAGATGCTGATGCGAGTCTTTGTCCTTTTCCCAAGAAGAAAGCTATATGCGAGTTGTTCAGAAGAGCGAGTCCTTGGCAAATTCAATAGTACGCACTCAAAAGCTCAACCTGGCACCGTAGGTGATGATGCAGGGGAATCGAAGTCATCAATCGAAGCTCCTCCATTCATCCCCTATTTCAGTGCATGGGGAATCAACGTCCTAGGGTGCTCCCCGGATTACCGGTGAAAAAGCAGAACTAGCTTTGTGTAGTCGATTGCTGCTTTTGGTGACGAACGAAAGGTGCAAGGTAGAGCAAACAATGCGAATCAAGCGATTTGAAATATATAGTAGAAGACCAAGAGCGGTTCTTGCTAGCTGAGTGAGGTATGCATTTTGGGGAGGTTAGGCGGACCTCGCAAACTTTCAAAGGTAAGTCGTAGTTTCACAACTGTGGAAGAAAGAGTTGATAGAAGAGTGAAAAAAAGGAAAAGAAAAGAAAACAAGGAAAAGAGAAAATACTTAGTAGGAAAAGCATCCTTCCCTCTTTGAATGCAGTGATGAATAGGAAAACAAGCCTGCTGCTCAAAATCCTCCCTCTCCTTATGGTCGAGCATTTATCAAACCTCTTCTTTCGGTCGAGCATTTATCAAACCTCTTCTTTGTATGATTATATTAGCAGATTCTCACTTTAAGTTCATATTAGTCTTGAAGTTGTTCGTCAATCTGAAGCAAAGGAATGATTAAGCCCCCCGATGACCGGCCTAATCAGGCTCTTTTGGGCGGGAGACAACCCTGCAAGCTAGATTGTCAGGAAATCCAGATCTAATATCAAATGCGCTAATTCCGCGGAGAGAAGAAGCAAAGGAATGATTACGTCCCTTGGTTACCGACCTTGAAAAGGCACTATTGGGCAAGGGGCAACCTAGCTAACGAATTTTCCTATAGAATAGCTTTTTATTTAAGTATAGAATCGCATTTATATATAGAATAGGGATTTAAAAATGGGCAAATGAACAACCCTCCGGGGAATCCTTCAAGCTAGTTTCCAGAGAGATCTTCCATGTCAGAGAAGGATGCATGGGAGTTGACGGCTCGATCATGCGAGTTCACCCCGCCCAGTTGACCCAGACCAGAGAGAAGTGGATCCTATCTCTCGAACCTAAAGGGAAAGTAGGATTGAGGATAGTTGCCAGTGAAGTAGAAAGCAAGCGTAGAGCTTCAGTAGACCCCTGGAATTTGTCTAGTATAGCTTCGTGCCTCTCTTGAAAGCATGACAGTGTATAACAAAGGGCCTTCGCTTTCCTTTTTTGCTAAAAGGAAGAAGCTAATGGAAAGAATAGTAATAGCTCTCACTGTGCTTGTAGGTAGGCATTTCTTCGCTTTCTAGCCCAGATTACATAAGAGAATCGCCAGTCTGCCGAGATTAAATATTAGGGCTGAGCCATTTCCTAATACTGATCCGATTGCCTTTACACCTAGCACCAAGAGCAGCGCTATGTATGGGCTGCTTAGAAAAGAGTACGAAAAGAGCTAAAAGCAGCGGAGAACAGAGCAGAGGTACTAGCTAGATTGTTCTCCTGGGCAGGGGCAAGGGTCAGAGGACAACTCGTGGTTTGCAGTACGCGTCAGCCTTCCAATTCATCAGTTTATCGGAAAGAGATCACATTCGCTCTAGGTAATATGGGCAAGCAAAGCCTTTTGTCAGCCTTTCCTTTCCCCCCGGGCCCCTACCCATTTCTCAATAGTAGCATCACGGGACTAGGAAAAAAGAAAGACTAGGCCTTCTCTCCATCCGAAAGTCAAATCCCGGATCGTCGACTATGTTATGATTCCCGTATGTGAAAAGTGAGTCAGCCCTGCCGCATTAATGAGGGGGGCCGGACTAGTTCAAAAGAAGAGTGGCAAGAGGTCAACATTCAAAGCTAAAGTAGTTCATTCGATGTGGATATGGTGATATACCAGAATTGAGTTGGACTGGTGGATTATTTGCTAGTAGAGATACTGAATTGGCATAATGAATGGTGTTGTAGGCTCATTAGCTCGCTTCCACTCTGAGGGAAACTAAGCCAGCCCTAGCTGAGTTATTGGGACTTTGACTTGTCAAGGGAAGCGGTAAATGAAAGAGTCGATTGCGCTACGAGCTTTCTGCTTGGCGTAGAGAGAGAGGTGGAAGGTCCAAGCAAAGTCAGCAAGAGCCGACTCCTTGATCCATTAAGATCTTTCCCGGGCAAGGAGACGTAGACGTTGGATAGGCCTTTCCCCACTTTGGTTGTCAGAATCATCATGCAACTGCCATTTCCAAGCCGACAATCATGGGAAAACCAATCAAACACCACTTGCCATGTCAACTTCATCCTAGCCCTCGATTGAGTAGCCTTCTAAGTCAATAGTGAACATTTAGGCTGGGTCATTTATTCTTTCTTAATGTACAACTCATTGAACCACAACTATCTAAATCTAGATAATTAGGGTTCGGGGGTGGACACTTAGTCCATTTCTCACCTCCTATAGTGGCGTTGGTCTCGAAGACTATTAGGATAGTGGTTTCATCGCTTTTTATGGCAAGGAGGGGGCTTACAAGAGGGTGGGCCGAGGCACTCCCAAATCAGCTTTCTGAATGCAAAATGCGGGGAAAACGGGGATCGAACCCGCAACTTTTGGCGTGACAGACCAGCACTCTAATCAACTGAGCTATTTCCCCTCAAAGGCTAATATATAGGACATGATTCTAGCTCACTCCAACTTTGCGGGGCTTCGCTCTGGGGCTCGCTTCCCATGGCTCATCAAAGGTCTTACTCCTTTCAACCTGCTTATATATAAAGAGAGCTGAAGGAAAGACTTTCCATTGAGGCAGGCGGGAAATAACTCCTTGGGTCATCGAGAGCCTGAATATATACTCAATATATACTTAATATATAGTAGCGTAGCGAAGCGCTTTCTGAATCAGGATTTTACTCAAAAGGGAAGTTTCTCAGTCTTATTAGTGTCAATTCAAGCTCTTCGCTTCTTTATAAATATAAGTAATTGATGACATCGAATCTACAACCTAGCCCCTCTCATCAACCTCTTTGAGTGCCCTCGACTCTACAAAGATCCGGTACCGCTCAGTGTCCGTTACCACTACGTTCAGTTCCCTGGAAGAAAGAGGTCAAGGATATATAGTGGAAGCTTCTCATACGTCGAATCCTAGGATGATACCTGAAAGCGCCAATGGATCAATGCCTTTTCTGCCCTTTTCAGGTAGTATGCATGATCTGGAGTGACTTCTCGCACATTGAGGTAATTACGTGGGCAGTCCCGGAATCAGCGCATGCAATCCTTCATGACTAATAGTCCTTTTGACTTCTCACCCACTTACCGCCTATTATTTGCCTCTTCTGCTTCTATCATGGATAGGAAATCAACTACACAAGACATCTTAGCGGGGCTTAGGCAGGGAGTCTTGTCCATATATATAGCTCGAAGAAAGAAAGTCAAAGATAATCTGAAAAATGCAATGTCAAATTCTTGAGTAGTAGAACTTCCCCCCATTTTGTCCCTTTCATCCAGTGGTTAGGACATCATCTTTTCATGTCGAAGACACGAGTGAGATTCCCTCCAGGGATAGGAACATGAATGGAGGCAAAGAAGATTTGATTATCAACTTGCTGAGTAATCGCTCGCTTTCTTCTCGACTGTTGGAAAAGGTTGCTTCCTCTCTCTCTGCAAGCCCAGTAAGACCATACTTGATTTGATGGGCTTCTCCCATTCTCTGCTTCCCCGCTTTCTTTCATGATGAGGGTTCTGAGACCTTGACTTTGCACAACATCCCACAGCTTGCTTGCAAGTGGCAAAGATCAGAACAAAGAATGAAATAGCGGTTGACAAATCAAGCCCATTAAATACAAGTTCAAAAAGAATAAGAGTTGCAAATCAAGCAAAAGAGAAAAGAAGGTCGATCTGCTGCCACTTTTTTCTATCTAAGAAACGCGATCAACTGGGAAGGCCGACATAGAAGTCTCTTGCACGTAGCAAGGGAATGTTGTTTGTTGCTGGATGTCATGGTTCCGGGGCGCCATGATCCTTCTCTTCTCTCTGAAACAATCAATCGAGTCGCATCAATCATCGCTCAGTCATTCTGCAACCAAAGGAGCTTCGCTTGCATGCAAGACGGCAGGGTAGATCCCTCGCGCGCGGGCGAAGGCCCTTCCCGAGGGGTACTGGACAAGCGTTAGGGGAATAATCTCTTTCTTCTTTCTTCTTTTCTTTCCCATGACGACAAGGAGCGGGCAAATAAAAAATCTCACTTTGAATTCCTGACCTCAACCTCCTGCTGCTCATGGTATTTCACAGTATTGGAAATGAACGGAGAAGTTGTGGAACGTGCGGAACCACATATTGGATCACTCTAGTACGGCACGAAGCCGCTGATGCTGAGGGGGATACCCCGCAAAAATCCCTGCCCCCAGAAAGGTCCCCCTTTTCAACACCCTCCCGTTTTGACTTGCGCGTCATGGCGGGCAAGAGGCGAGGCCGTTGAGCAACTCAAGTGAACATGGTTGGCATCACTTTAGCCCACAATGCATAATATATAGTGAGGGAGAAGGTTGTGAAAGTGGCCTCGTTATCCACACATCAGGTCGGGGAGGACCGGCGGGTTTTCACGAGCGTTGGCGGGTCCTGGAGTGGTCGTCGACTTAGCGAATACCCCGGGGTGATTATCACCACATGTACCTCACATCTCGGCACTATGGAACGTGTCACCCGCCTGCTGTCCAAGTCAACCACTACATTTCCTGGGAGAGAGGTTGCCTTTAATTGAGAGCAGCGAGGGTGGGACAACCCCACCCATTTTTGAGCAGGAACCGATGGGGAGGACGACACTACTGACAAAGACCATCTGGCAAAAAGGCCGCAGATCATGGTAGGCATGCGTCGGGGGAGCAGGGAAAAGGGGGAGGAAAGGGAGCCCATACGGTGGAAGAGCCAGAGAGGCCTGGTTATTTGACGGAAATTCCAGGGGCGAGAGGCGGTTTGGGGCGGCTTTTCTTGAACGAGTCAACGGGGGAGGAGTTGGGCAGCCTTGCCTACCATCATTCCTGTATCGAGCAATGGACCCCAACTTTCCCCCCTCTAGACCACCTCAAATGGCGTGAGCCGCATGTGGGGAGACCCGCACGTACGGTTTGAAGGGGGATCCGGTCGGCCGGTGCCCACCCAACTAGAGGGATTGAGAAATTAATAGAGTACAAAACTTATCTTCAAGCTTTACCTTATTTTGATCATTTAGAGGGCGATCGTGGAGTCACTGAATGAAGTCCTCCCTTTCTTTAAGAGGCGCAGCCCCGCTGCGAAGCAGATATGACTAACTGAGATCTGATATATGATGACGACAACAACATGTCGTAGAAGGATACCTGAGGTGGAGCCAACGACCCACAGAGACAAACGTATCTACAACTACATCCCTGAGCGGCAGTCAAACGGGGGCATGAATGCAAGATGCCAGCGGAATGATTGGCCGGACGGAGGCAGTGGCTGCTTCCTTCCCACCACGTCCTGACTTCTATGTCGGAGATATAAAGTGAGTGCACCATAAAAGAACGGGAACTGGGTCGACTATGGCGATGCATCCGAAGCAAGACTGCACATTCTTTCTCTCTTTGTCGAGAGACCGGAGCATTCGGTGGAACCGGTGAACCACACGTTGCTTCTGTATCGATGTGTGGGACAGAAGGCTCGTCGTACCTTCTGCCCACCCTTCCTCCGCTTTTATAACTGTGTGAACGGAGAGTGGGAAGATTCTCAAAGAATGAATGGGAAGGAGGTCCTCATACGGAGTCGCACACATCGAGCAGTGCGGGAAACTGGAGAATGGGGAGAGGTCAAGTCAGGGTCAGCAACAAAGAGAAACAGAAGGTAGAAGTCGTCCACCGATTATATATCTAACAGACGATTGGGAACGGATTTGGGGGGTGACAAGAAAGATTGTAAAGGAGGGTGTCTGGTCCCCCCACAAGGCACAAGGGGGACGGCCAGACATGAGTCTTTTGTCGAACCGTTAACAACATGCTAATGACTTTTATATGGGAGGGTAGATGACCGCACCATTTTCTCCCCACAGGAGAGGCCTCTCTTATTCTTCTTGCATGAACCTCCTGCCCGACCCTACTTTTGAACTCCAGCTGCCCTGCCCCCGATCTCAGGGAAATATATAGTAGGGCTCCAGACTTCTCCCTTTTCCGGTGGGGCCTCAAAAAAAAGGTGCAATTTTTCGGCCTAGGTCCCAGGTCACTGAAGTGGGAGAGCATGTTGTGGGTGACTTTATTGCACGGTTCGGAGAGCACTTGTCCAAGTGAAGCAAGTGAACGTGTATGAAAAAGCTGTCGTCAAGTTTCGTTGTTCGTTCCATTGTTGACCCTATCTATGTTTCTATGATGGCCCAAAAACAAGCTTATTCTTTAGCCGTAGAGAGACTTTTGAATTATGAGGTACCATTACGAGCTCATTATATACGAGTCTTACTCTTGAAATCACTCGAATTTTAAATCATTTACTTGCTTTAACTACTCATGCTATGGATGTGGGAGCATTAACTCCCTTCCTTTGGGCTTTTGAGGAGTGGGAGAAATTGTTGGAATTCTATTGAAGAGTCTATGGATCTAGGATGCATGCCAGTTTCATACGACCTGGTGGAGTGGCACAAGATCTGCCTCTTGTCTTATGTCGAGATATTGATTCCTTCACACAGCAATTTGCTTCTCGTATCGACGAATTAGAAGAGATGTTAACCGACAACCATATCTGGAAACAATGATTAGTGGATATTGGTAGTGTCACCGCACAACAAGCAAATGATTGGGAATTCAATAGTGTAATGTTAAGAGGTTCTAGGGTATGCTGGGATTTGCGAAGAGCAGCATGTTTATGACCAATTAGATTTTGACGTACCGGTAGGTACCAGGGGAGATTGCTATGATCGTTACTGTATCCGTATCGAAGACATGCGACAAAGTCTTCAGATCATTGTGCAATGTCTGGAGAAAATGCCTGGGGGCATGATCAAAGCTGATGATCGTAAGCTATGCCCTCCATCACAATCCTGAATTCAACTCTCCATGGAATCGTGCGCCGTGTGAAACATAGGCCATCACCGTTCTTAACCGAGACTCTGGTTTAGCTCCGTCTCGGAACCAGGGGTTAGGAGTCAAGCATCCTGAGGTTGATGCATCTCGTTGGGCATAGAGAAGCATTGGGAACCCCAATTTCTTTGGCTTTTCTTCCCAGTATATAATCCGATTCTGATCTGAAAAAGGTGAAGGATTTCTCCCTTCAGGGGTCAGAGGGGGATTCTGCGGGAAAAGGAACCCCTGTTGGGAAGTTAGATATGGTTGTGGCTTAATGAGTACCACTAAGCTAACACGTCGGAGTTGGATGCTAGCACGACTAGGTGGTGCCTTACCGTGCCGCAGGCGCACGTGCAGTAGCGTTCGTGGTGGTGCTTCAAGATTCCAATGTGTTACGTCCGACGATCAGAACGAGCTTGCTGGCGGACCACTACCATCCCATTCGTCGAGTGAGCTGGAGCGCAGCCATCTTATCCACTTTTCGTGGCTCGAAGCACTAAAAGAAAAGGACCGGGAAAGGCAGCGGTATAGGAACCACGAGACCCAGGAGGGAGAAAGCACTTAGTACGTGATACATGATCCTCATAGTAGGATGGACCAACATCCAGCCGAGAGAGGGCAGCCTTTAGAAGCTGAAACCAAGGCCTTTTCTTTTCTTCTTCCCATAGGAGCAACACAAAAAGAGGTCTCCGCCTACACTCCATGAGAAATCAAGCACTAACACCTTTCTTATTGGACTAGGGCTTCGCACACCGGGAAAAGGCTTCCGTGACAGCAAGATCGTGGCCACGCTTGATGAAGTGAACATCTGATAAAGGGTTGGCAGGTGCAAAGCAATTGCCCCAGAAGAAGAAAACGGAGTTCGCCATGCACCATTCACTTGCAACTCGTAGAGTCTGTAAGTACACACCCACCCCCGGTTGAAACACGGCCTTTCTTTCCAGTGGTCTACTTTTTGCGGAACAAGACAGATTAAGAGAAAGATGGAAGGACCACTTTCCGTCTTTTATTGCATTTCGAAATGCCTGCAATTACTGGGGGGTGTCGACTAATATAAAGTGATGTTTGCGGGTAGGGTGCTCTTTCTTATCCTTTGACGGGAGGGGCGAAGTGCTTTTTCTACTGAGAAAGCTTTCTGAAATCGATATTTGGCGCGAAGGTTCGATGACTTAGCCGAGCATGGGAGAAGCGTAAACGATAAGGCAGATTGGGGGAGAAGAAAAGAAATCGGTGCGGAGCACTCACTTTCCTGCTAATCTTAGAACTAGAAGCGAGCTCCCGGGCAAGACAAAGCTTCGCTAATGTGATGGACTTCGATTCCGCGAAGTGCTTTAGGGGAGCCGAGGGAGGATGACCCAAGGTCGCGGAGCCTGATCGAAAAACAGAGCAATATCAAGGACTTCACCTTCACCTAAGACAAAACTAGGATCCTTAGCAATGGCTCAATCTATATACCGAAAGCCCCATGATGGGAAACTACCACGTTAGGTTTGGAGAGAGATGGGACCGATTCATGGCTTTTTCTTTCCACCGCCGGCCTTAGTCTACTCTACCTCAATTCATATTTCGAACCTTATACAAAGGGTTTTCACGTACCAGCTCCTTCTACCTATACTGTTGTGGAATCTCCTAAAGGAGAATTTGGTGTCTTTCTGGTCAGTAATGGAAGTAATCGTCCCTATAGTCGTCAAATAAGAGCACCTGGCTCTTCCCATTCACGAGGACTCGATTCTATGTCCAAACATCACTTACCAGCGGATGTAGTAACCATCATAGGTACTCAAGATATTGTGTTTGGAGAAATAGATAGATAGTCCCCCGCGATGATCAGGACCATGGAAAGGGGGCCGGCCCGAAGTCAAAATGGATTGTTGTTCGCAAGGTCTCCTTGCTGGAATACTAGACACCCGTATTTGGAGAAGACCCTTCCTCCTTTTTAAATGCGGCAAAAGACATAGTTTACTCTCCCGTACATCCATGGATGATTGGTTAAAGCACGCAATCCCAATGAGAGGAGGCCGCTAGCCCACTCGAGCCAGATAAATGAGAAAAGGGGCTGAGAAAAAAGGCGTATGCCTAGATGGGGAGCTGGACAAAAGAACTCCCGGCCTCCACTTGACTTCACATGTATAATGAACCAACTTGTTTGATCTATGTCTGGGTAGCGCTAGCGATTCGTATGATGTCAATTAGAGAGGACTATAGAAGGGGAGCTTGCAAGGGTCCTCGGACATCAGGGGCCCATGGGGGGGGGGGGAGGGCGTCGGTGCTTCGGGGGGTCCTATTATCAATCAAGAAGGAGGGGGTACATCCTCTTTTCTAGTCTTCCGTTCCGGAGTTCATAAGAAAAGATATAGCGGAGCGGGTATCCAGAGAAGGAACCAAGCCTTCCATCATACCTCGTAGCTAATGTTCCTACTAATAGGTTGGCCAGGAATCTCTACCTCCGTCCTTACCTATTAGTAGTTACGAGTTAGACCTTCTAGCTATTGGTGCCTATGGCAAGGAAGGTGAGACCGAGAATAGGGATAGGAATCGACTTCTTGCCTTCTACTACTGAAACTACTTCAACGACTCAGAAAGTCCATCAATCAATGGCTTTGTCTTCCCATTTTCCCGCGAGGAAGTCCTTCGCTCTACTCACTGAAACATCTCAATCAATCAGATAATGACGCGATAAGGTCTTGTCTATTGACCCTCTCCGAGAGTAGCCAACTCGCACTATACATCCGGGTGGCGAGCTAGGAGTTGACGAAGGAGAGTAGTCTTGGCAAGAACCAAGGCTTCACAGGTTAGCATTGACTATTTAGCCACGCACTCTTCGAGCTTAGAGATTTGGATCTCGAAGTCGTCCTTAGATTCCACTCCTACAACCCTTCCCACTCACGTTGACCCGGCATACCTAGCTCCCTTGTACAAGTTAGACCACTCAGTCAACTGTGGATTTACAGATGCACAGAAAGAGGAACCCCCTATAATAGGCTTCGATCTCAGTCCCAGTGTCCTCAGAAATCTCCCGTAAATCCTAAACAATGCTCCACCCCTTTGATATCGTTTTTCAAATAGGTTGACGAAGCAAGAATGGAGCCCTAATATCTAGTTGGGAGCTGTAGTCCAAGATGAAGGGAGGAAGAAGGAGGTACGAAGCCTTTTATGCAATTATTAAACAGACTTTCCCCACGACCTTAAGCAAAGTCAAAATCCCTGTCCCTCGAATTCAAATCAAATAGAAAGACGTCATTATAGGGGGCCAAGATAACCCTCGAACTTGAAGCTAGAATTTCAGTTCAAGCTATAATCTAATTGAAGATAATTGTTTATTATATTATCTAGTTGAATTGTTTTATATCCTTTTTCAAATAAGAAATATAAGAATTCAAAGGACATATTTAGGGGATGAAAATAGAGATAGCTATATATTCACTATTATAGATTCTAGTTGTCGAGAGAACTCAGTAATGTTTTTTAGAACTGAGATCAAAATGATATCCTTTTTCTTGATATTTCATCTTGATATTTCAGAAAGTAGAGAGAGAGAGCAAATTAGTCACAGGCGACTGGGGAAGGTTCAAGCAAGAAAGGAGGCAGGACAGTTCTACTAGAAAAGCCTTCCAGACCAATGTGCGGACTTCCGGTATTAACTGCACATAACCTGACTAGGAAATGTCCAGCAACTCAATATTGGTTCATCGAGCTTGGATATCTTGGTGCTTATATATTCAGAAAAATGGTTAGGGATGGAAGACTTGACCATCGAGACCACCCTCATGCAAGTTCTTGTAGGATATGATGATCTGACGAAAAGAGCCAAAACATTGCATAGTACACACATTTCTATGTGGTCCCTTGAGTGTGTGGGTGCTCCAGCACCTGAGCGTCTGAGTCCTTGACATGAGAAAGGAGTTCAGAGCAGGAAGAGGATGGGGATGAAAGTCTTTGCTCCAACAGAATCAACCATCATATAAGCTTCTCCTTCTTCTTCAGAAGCTTATATCTAGTTAGTTGCTCAAACGTGGATTTGAGGGTGAAGCTCAGGGCCGAGTCCCTGCAAAAGTGAAAAAATCAACAATTAGACACCGCATATTCACATGTTTAAGATCAAAAGAGATTGACTGAGTTGAGTAGTAGGCTTAGCAAGTGCATTAAATTGTGAACTGAGGTGTGCGAGATCGAGATTGAGAAGAGAAAGTTCCATAGTAGACCTCTCGAGATCAGGCAAAACCAATCACATATGCAAGACCGTCAGTGCGGCATTAAGCCAACTAAGATGATGTACTCTTTTTTGCAGGTTTTCCAAAAGAAGAAAATGTTGCGGTGGAGAGTTCGAGCTATTCGACGGTTCTTGTTTTCAAATCATGCCTGAGGTCATTGATCGAGTCGAGTCTTTTGAATCGAGACAAAGACCTTTCATTTCAAAAGAAAGGCAAGAAAACCCCAGCTATCAAGAAGCTCAAAAAAGGTGGGAGTCAGGTGAAAAATGATCCTAAGTACGAGAAGGCAAAGAAAGGTCAAAACTTTGTCTCTGTTTGCGATAAGCTGAATTGTACTCTTCCTAGATATACCTGGTGGATTAACTCAGGTGCCACTTGTCACATGCACCTTGCAGGGCTTCAAAAGCTACAGGACTCCAAGTGAGAGTGAACGCTAGGTCTACTCAGGCAATGGATTACGTTCACGCGTGGAGGCAGTAGGAAGATGTTGTCTTCAACTAGATTCTGGATTTACTATAGAGCTTGAGAACACATTTTTGATTTCCTCTATAAACAACATTTCTGTTTCAAGACAGGAGGTTGACGTTTGAATTTGAATGACTATGACCATCAAAACTATTTAATAATTGGTGGGACGTTCTCGCAGATCCGGAATAGTGGTTGATGATATATAAGGTTCATTTTTATAATACATCATATAAGGAATTCTTAACTGAGGGATAAAAGAGGGTTAATGAAAAATCAGATAGTTAGGACGGCTTTGTCCCTTCTCAGCCAGGTTAGGGCACAATTCATAAGAGAAGATTCGAAGGCTAGTGAATAATTTAATTCTTCCTAATTGAGATTTCACTAATCTCCAAATCCGTGTGGACTGCATAAAGGGAAAATAGACCAAGACCTTCGAGAAAAGTGAAAGACGGTGTAATGGAACTTTGGAATGATATCATACAGATATTTGTGGTCCACCATGGTGAAATCATCATATTTACTGATGACCACTACAGAAATGGCTACATCTACTTGCTATCTGAGAAAGAAGAAGCACTTGAATCCTTTTCAATAAGGTCTTTAAGGCGGGTTATTAAAGTGGTTAGATCAGATCGAGGTGGTGAGTACTTTGGTAGGCAGACTGAAACTGGAAGGATGGCATGTCCTTTTGACCTTGAGGTCATTGTCGCACAATATTCCATGCCTGGTCGACCCAGCCCTATAGTCTAGTTAGAGTAGCCGAAAGGGGAAATCGGACCCTTGGTCAGAAGTATGATCAGTAACACTTCTCTCCCTTTGTTTCTGTGGGCCGAAGCCTATTATAGAGGGTTCCTGCCATAGACTAAGAGCCGTTCAAAGATCATAGGGAGATAGATAAGTAAGCTAAGGTTGTTCAAAAGAACTTGAGTTGTGGACAGGAAGGAAACCTAATTTGACCCTTGGGGATGTCTGCATCATTGTACAACCCAAAAGAGAAGAAGTGAGATCCAAGGACAGTGAGTGCGTATTTGACCTTCGACGAAATCGAAAATGATAGAACACTTCGTGGGAGTTCTGAGCTACTCGTATCAATGTGACCGACATTGCCAAGTTTCTTGAGGATGATTTAATCTGTGGGAGTTCTGAGCTACTTAATCGAAAATGATAGAAGCCTCCGTCAAATGACCAAAGAGTTCTCCCATGCATACCGACGGGTATCACAAACATACATCAAGAGCCACCTCATCATTTATGTCAAGAGGTAGTTGAAGAGCGTCCTCATCAGGAAAGCAATGCCTCCCCAACCTCAGGTAGTAGAGTTGCAGATGGTTGATGCAAGTGGGAAGACCAAGACGGACTCCAAAGGAAACATTGAGAGATATAAGGTTGAGGGTCAAAAGGTGATTACACTTCGACCTTCTCTCTTGTGTCTTAGAAGCACTCTTTTAGAGGACGTCATTATAGGGTATTGGTGGCTCATTTTGACTTAGAGCTTCATTTCAGATATTTTCATTCCTAATATTATAGATCAGGGGATCTTGATTTTGTGATACCTGAAGGTTTCTCAGAGGTAGAAGAACTCGTTTGCAAGTTCAAGAAAGAAATCTATGGCCCTTCTCAAAAAATCCATCCCTCTCTACTTATGATCTTAGCACCAAAAGAAGAAAATGTCATCGGGAAAGACTATTGATCAATGTATATATCTGAAGGTCAGTGGGAGTCAGTTCAGATTTTGGATTCAGGATGACATCTTGCTTGCAAGTAGTGATCTTGGGTTACTGCATGACACTAAGGATTTTTGAAAGCTCAATTTGGAGATGAGGGTGAAGCCTCTGATGTATTAGGCATAGAGATTCACAGAGATAGATTTTCATAGTTTCTTAGAGGTATTAGAGAAAAGTGCATTTGGCTTTTTGGGGGCTTGGTTTATCTCAGAAAGCTAACATCTCTAAGGTGCGTTGAGAGATTTGCTGCAAGCCGAGCCCTACGCCTTTCTCTTCATCAATGATTATGTACCTTTCTTCGTCTTTGATACAGACGTCTTGATAGTTAGTCCTATACAGCATCCTCGAGTGGAACGTATGGTTATCGCTACACCCTGGATCAGACCACTCCACTACTGACTGGTCAAGTAGCATCCTGCAAATCGTATAGGCACCCGAGAACCAAACGACTCAAAATGTGCTCACGATACCCTAAGATGAGGTCAAAATGAAGAGAAGAGCAGCTTTGCCCCTCTAATCATCAATCGGATCAATACTATATAAGGAAGGGAAGAGAATCTCGTCTGGACAGCCTCGAAAGAGGCCGACTCCTTGATCTTTGCTTCCTTGCTTAGCTCAAAAAAGTATGCTATTCAAAAAGAAGAGAGAAGGCCTAGGTTGGCCTGTAGAGGGGGAATTTCCCTAATATATAGTCATCAGCCTGAAAGTAGTCCTATTCGTCAACATCTTGACCTGATTTGAGCTTTTAGTTATATTCTTATATATTTCTAGCTCGAAATCGATCATCAAGAAATCTCTCTTACTATGCTTTAATGCAAAGGCAGTGACCGAAGCTATACCTACTATAGTCTCTGCGTACTCACACACTCGCAACTGACTGGGGATTTGGCTCATTTGCTTGCTTGCCTTTTTCTTGCTACTGCTCTGTGTCACTGAACCGAATTAAAATGACAAAATATTCTGAAGGATGCACTCTTAGATATAATTTAGAGGCTATTATATATCTTCTAGAGTGGAGCTCGTGATTAGCGCTTCTGGGGACGATTGAGAAAGTTATCTTGCCCTCAAACTGATATGCAGCAAATGCCGACATCCTGCCTACGACCCTGGGTCTAGCGCACTCCTCCATCATGCACCTTATGGTGAAGCACGAGTCTAACTCACTGGACCGTAGAAGGAGCAATCCCTACGTCTAATCACCGAGCGGAGCTTGGACTGGCTTGGTAATTGGTTCCCCGTTGGTCCTTGCAAGGCTATCTGCCTCTTGGCTCTGGTTGGAGGCCTTTCGTGGGCTATCTTCTTTCTCCTTAGGCCACAGAGACAAAATTCTTGCTTGATGACAGTGTTCTCCACCCTCTGTTTCTTGTTCGAATTCTCATCCAACGACTCGAAGTGGAGTGTAGAGGAGGAAGAAGAGGACTCGTGTTGAGGTCGTCTTTTGATCCTAAAGCATGCTTCTGTTGATAAGGAATAATAACCATAGACATAACCTAACCAACTCTTGACATGTGTTTCTAATCGCTTGATCCGCAGTATGACACTGGCCTTCTCAATAGCGCTACTAAAGATGAGGGAGAAGTTCTAGCCACTTCCCCCTTTTCCTATCTTCCTGCTCCGCCAGTATACCTCTTTACCTTCCTTCCCATCCATACTAGGCATTCCAACTAGTAATGAAAGCTTCGTCAGAACTATATGAAATCCACTTTTAGATGATCCCGTAAGGAGCAAGTTCCCTATCTTCATAGCTAAGGGCTAAACTATGCTTTAACACTATGTGCCTCGGCTTGCTGGATTGAATTCTTTTTGGACGCTGGAATACTAGGCGCTTGCGAATACTACACCTACATCCTTAGACCTACTACCCAGTCGTGCTTCCTCTTTTTGCCCGGAAACATATCCATCTATCGACCCCACACTCGCTATGACCAACCGCTTATAGAGTTTCGAAAATCATGACATTCACCAGAGAAAGACGTTGCTGAAAGACCTGACACGAAGTTTCAGTGGAACAAATCGACACCCCTTTCCTTGGGAGGGAAGGTTAGGGGGCAGCCCGAAAGTGATTGTGAGTCCCCATCGAAGAGTGGAGTTGAGATACTAGTACCAGAAATGAAAACAAGATCCGAGTGACTTTTGAATAATATGTCGACATGGTGCGAATCATAGTAGGTTAGGTAATATGCCCGGAGGAGAGTTCCCTTGGCAGATCGGACCGATCAGTGCCTTGATCTCTGTCCATGAATCTTTGATTCCTCCTGGCGATCTGATCAGGGCCCTGCCGGGAGGGGCAAAAGAGGTTGCTTGCTCCTTACTCAAATAGGGGCTCAGCCCCTGATAAAAAAGGTTCCGTAGCAAAATTTCTCGATCCTCAGAATAACCAAAGAAAACGATCTATGAAAAAAGAACTAAGGCAAAGGCATTGATTGGTGAACATAATCTACCAGGGAAGGAATGTGAGGGATTTAGGAGGAAAGGGGGGAAGGTTGGGGGGCAGTCATTCTTTGGAAAAGCCTTTCTTTTCGAGAGAATATAACCTCAATCCACTTATTCTTCCTTCTTTCATATACCTCCTCACCAATATATCGGGACAAATGGGAATAACCGAACCACGTCTACAAAATGCCAGTACCATGCAGCTGCTTCAAAGCCAACGTGATGCTCCTTGGTCTGATGACCAAGTTATTGGCAAATACCATATATGATGAAGAAAAAAATACCTATAATCACATGAAAATCATGAAAGCCTATTGCTGAGAAAAAGGTTGAACCATAAATACATCAGAAATCGTGGAGGGTGCTTAGTAATATTCCATTCCTTGAAAGCCTGTGAATACTAGAGCAAGTAAAACGGTAGCTATTAAAGCGTAAACTGCCCCTTTTTCCTCCCCGTGAGGAGGGCATGATGAGCCCAAGTTACGGGAGCTCCGGATGAAGGGAGAATATAGGTATTAAGAAAAGGGATTTCCTGAGGGTCAAAAACCCCAATCTCTTTTGGGGGCCAAGTACCTCCGATCTCTACCGTGGGTGCCAAAGAAGAATTAGAAGAAGCCCGAAAAAGAGCAAAAAGGAACATCACCTCCGAGACTATGAACATAATCGAACCATATCGAGGTCCTATTGTACAGCTTTTGTATGATGTCCTTCCAACGTGGATTCACGTAGAACATCGTGCCACCATACGAACATTGTATATAGGATAAATATGTGGCCCAAACTGAGAAGTGTTGCACCCCCTTGAAATGAGTGCATGTACATCACACCTCCAACGGTGGTTACCAAAGCTCCGAGTGAACCCAAAATAGGACATGGACTTGGATCTACCAAATAAAAAGAATGCCTCTGAGATTCAATCATAAACCACATTGTCCCGGTTGTATGTAAACCGCCACTTCACCCCTGCGAGACAATTATCTAATTTAGTCGCCAACTCGTACTAGATATCCGGACCTCGAAGTGAGAACCCCTGAGAAAATCAAGAGAATTATAGAATGGAAAAAAGACAACAAAGATCATATAAAAGTCGAGCGAGCTTTGAAGTGAAGTGCCTCCTGACTCAAGTGGTATAGAAGGGTTTTTTGTCTCATTTGAAATAGGAAAGGATGTTTCTTTCATGTAATTTCGAGAAGTAATACTAGACAAAGTGAAGACTCTCTCTATAACTTCACGAAGAGGAGAGTCGTTGGTTTGACCGACGAATTACATGGGAAAATCGAGAAGAAAATCACTCAAAAAAGCAACAATCGACTTGGCTTACAATAATCCGCCTCAGAAGCCTCAGAAAGGGGGGGAAAGGGGGGCACGGAAGAAAGAAGAAAAGTGCGCCTTCTATTATATATTTAATGCCTAGAAGATAGGCCGGACCTTTTGGATTCCCATCTGAGATCCTTGTACGCGCCTTCCCCTCGTTATGAGATAGTCCTCGGGGACGGGAGGGGCAGTATTCGGAAGCCCCCGCTTCCCGGCCCTGGAAGGCTATTATAGTAGCTTGTGGACATGCGGGGACACACCAACCCTTTTCTGTGCTCATTTGCATGCTACCTCCACCGTTCTTCCTCCAAGCATGGCGTACTTTTGCCAACATACTTCTTATTCAAAAACAAACATCTTTATATAGTAGAGAACATTCACAGCTAGATTTGGTAATCAAATATGTAGTTTGAAATCAAATGTCGAGCGGAAACCTTCGCCTTCGGCTCCATACGGCTGCTAAAAAAAGCAAGGAAGCTTGCCATTACTTCTATCTTCCCCTGGTCGGACGGAGCAAACTGATATACATAGAGCAGGTCAGGCGTAAGAAAGTTGGTCCGATTTATCCCCTCACCTTTTCAGTAAGATGAATGAAAGATCAAGAAGTGGAAGATCACTTAGTAAACAGGAGATGCTTCACCTGTCAGATGGACGGCGTAGCAGAAAGGGCGAAGAGAGGAAAGAAGATGAGAGAGTGGGAAAAGCAAACATCAAAGAAAAAAATATCTTGCATTGTTGTCAGGAAAGGATTGATTGTTGATCAATGAATGCATGGTCCACCCCCTGGATTGAGCTCTGATTGACTTCTATTGTCTATGTGTACGGCTATGAGAGAGAACCGCGCAGCTCCATCTCCTCGGAAGATTGGATCTTATGCCTTAGAGGACGAAGGAAGATGGCCTTAGGATTGGAAAGAGAAGGCTCAAAAGGAGGGTAAACTTAGTCAGAAACGCGATAAGCCGGGAATGCCAGGAGTCTCTATCAATAGTGTTGTTTCCCTATTCTCCTGAAAAAAAGATAAGCCAATTTACCTACTCCCTGACTTAGTAGTTCATTTTCATCCGACTGCGAGAACTAAGAGGCGAACCATTCCACTTGCTTTTTGGACTACTTTCTCGATCGAGCATGACCGAGGAAATCCAGATTCAGAAAGCTATATATACTCTCAGATCTCTCATTTTCTCAAGGAAGGAGTCGGAGGGGGGGGGGGGTCGTCTGCGAGCAAGAAAGAGGATGTGAAAACAAAACACCTCTTCCAAAGATGCTTCGAAGTGCATGGGAGAAGGCCACGTGCTCTGGTCTTGACTTCAGGCAAACTGCGCGTCAGGGGTAGGGGGACCTAGTGTGCACCTCCGGGAGAAACTCTTTGGGTATGGTTATACCGAAGAGAAATAGAGAAAGTCCCTCCGACTCTTCTTTTTTCTTTGAGAGACTAAACAAGAGAATGAGGTGCTCCCCCACCCCTTTGTTCTTTCTGCCGATGAATGTGCATACGCCTCTCACTGAAAACACAGAGTGAACTTCTCCAGAATTGAGATGACCCTCCATAGGTTTGTTTAAGTCGGAAAAAAGGGATTGCGTACAATTAGTATATATGCTGGCTGGGAAATGAGATCATTACACACTTCGTAGCTGTAGATGTCACTCTTTGGGAGGAGCGAACAAGTGAACTTGAAAGATGGGAAGGGCCTTCGCTCCCTTCCCGAAAGATTGAGAATCTCGAGAACATTGACGATTGACATTATACGAATACTAGCTCTACCTGGGGCTGGCCCCCCCTTCCGCCAAGCATGATGTACCGGGAGGTATTAAAAATGATGCTTCCTTTGCCGTGTGGAACATGGATGAGCATTATGTCATTTCTACAAGTCAAAAGACTGGAAGAAGTGCCCTCTAAGGACTTCGAGATCAAATAAAGAATGTTTCTTTCCATTCCTCGTGAGCCACTGATTTCTCCGAAAGAAGAGATCAAAGTGATTTTCCTCTTTTTTCCCAATAAGTCGACAGCCTGACACCATTGGGATACTTCAAAGAAAGTTGAGGACATATAGGAGACACCGGTGCTAAAACCTTTGATGGATACCTCTTCCAATTTCTCTTTTTGGGGAAGGTCGTTGCTTCGAATCTTGTTCCCCCGGTCTGAAAGCAGTTGGTTCCGTAGTTTGAGAATTCTACCAATCCCAAGTACTTGACGAACCGCGGAATCTACCCTTTTAGTGTTGTCGGGTTGACGTTTTCATTGCAGTCGGATAGATCCGGATCGATCAAAAATAACCGCACAAATCGAATAATCGTCGAATGAAATTAGGCACGGTTTTATGTTTATTTAGCCTGGGCAAGCCCCAAGGTCGACTCAAGGAGGCAAAAAAGGAACAATTCGAGATTAGGTTAGATGAATTAGACTGCGGTTTTCCGAGTGAGATTTTTTTTGGTATTTTTTATGCAATATAAATGACAAATGATATGAAGCGACTGAAGTAGGTTATTAAGAAAATCAACAACTTAGCCAAATTTAATTTTAATGTGAAATTAATCCAAATTGACCTAATTATATTTTTCCTGTAAACCTAATCAAATGATTAATGCAAAATGTATTTTTTTGGATTTAAGATGCACCAATGAAAAATATAAAACTTTTTTGGGGTTTTTATGCAATATTTCGTGCAAATGATATGCAAAAATTATGGAAGAAATTATTGGAAGATAAATATAATGAAATGAAGCAGCTTCACTATTTTTTTAGAATTTTCTGACACTTTATGATTTTTTATGAAATTTTTTAATGAAAACAGAGCGACTGTGGGTATTTAATTTCTAATAAATCCAGAAGTTAAATTATCCAGAGATTGATTTATCTCAAATAGGTATGTTAATGAGGAATGCAGGAGTTTCGAATTTCTCAAAAATCTTATTAGTGGATTTAATTAAAAATAATCAACAGAAATCACTCTATAATTTATTTTATGCAAACAACAATTCCAAATTAGATGAAATTTGTATTGTAGTTAAAGCACACTTAGAAGCATCATTCACATTTTTTTCGCAATTATTGGACCAATAAATAACTATGTGCGAATTTCAGAGCTGAAATGGGCAAAGTATAATTGATTTTCACTCTCTGATTTTTAATAAATAATATGATATACCCAAAAATGCAAATAAATAGTCAAAATGTTCAGAATTAATTTGTTAACAACATGTTATTTTTGTATTAAAAAGTGATGCAAAAAATAATGTCCAAACTAATGCTCAAAGCTAGGGTTGTTTTTGTAATAGAGAAATTGAAAGAAACAAAGTAGAAATGTGTACAAGGGGCACTTTTGAAAATAGATAACTATGATGGACTGACTATGCAATATTCACATATAATAAAAAAATAAAAATGGACCTTTGATAATCTTGGGTTCCAAGAATAGAACCCACCTCTTCCCCGCTAGGGCACGCAGACGTGGGCAGCGGGCCTTGGAGGCGGCGGTGCACGGGCGCGTGGCGAGGCAAGTCAGCACGACAGGCGGCTGGGGCGCGGCAAGCGGCGACGGCCGCGCGTGCAGTTGGGGTCGTTGGGCAGATGGCGGCGCTGAGGGGAGACGGCACCTGCGAGGGAGGTTGGAGGGTGCCGCTGCGTGGGGCTGCACGCCTGTACGCGAGGAGGGCAACGCGGGGCTGCGCGCACGTTACTGGGGACGGCCGCGTGAACGACGAGGCGGAGCGGGGTGCTGGCAGCCTGGAGCGCGGAGGTTCGGCCGCAGATGCGGCGTCGAGCGGTTGCGCGGACTCGAGGGGGAGCTCCCGGACCGTGGCGCGGGAGGCGGTGATGCCGTCTTTGGGACTGGCACTGGGTGTGCGGCGATTGGGCGGGCGGCAGCGTGTGGACCGCTGCAGGTGGAGCGGATGCAGGTCCGACAGCCGACCGTGAAGGTGGGCGGCGCACGGCTGGGAGGACGGGGCTGCCTGGAGCACGTCCTGTTTGTTTTTTTATTATTTTTTTCTTTTGTTATTTTTTTCTTTTCTTTGTAAATAGGAAATGGAAATGTGATAATGATAATGATGGTGATGGTGATTGAAAGCGATGTTTGTGAAATGTTTTGGTGATGAAAAATAAGGGGAAAAAATTGTTAGATAAAAGAATAAGACAAGGTAAAGATAGAGAATACTTACCTGCGATTCGCCGAAAGTGAAGCCACAGAGTGCGGCTTCTGGTTGTGGTGGTTTCAGTTCGACTCGGCAAAAATTTAGAGAAGTTATGCAGCTTGGATGCGGCTGCGACGAGGTCGATCTCTCCACCTCGGATCTCGCCTTCGGCTTGTCGTCGCTCGACGTCAAAGAAGGAGCTGTCACCTCACGGCTTTGACGGAGCTAGAACCTATCTCACTCGTAGAATGACTGATGAAGGGAAATGATGGAGGTGATGGTGAATAAAAAGGAAGGGAAGGGAGTTAGAAAATGAGTGGAGAAGGTGGAGAGAATGGTGGAGGAAGTGGGGTTAGTGTGGCTTGTAGTAGAAGGCAAATAAGGAGGAAGAAGTAAAAGGGAGTAAAATAATTAAATAATAAAATAATATAGTAGGCTAATAAAAATAATTAAAATAGTAATAATAAAATAATAATAATAATAAATCTGAAAATAATAAAATAAATCCAAAAATAAATAAAAAATGTGGTGACATGTGGCGGTTCCAGGAGCTGCCACATGTTGCTCCTAGAAAATTCAAAAAATTAAATGTAAAGAAAAAAAGAAATAACAAAAGGGCTTAAATCAAAAAGTGGTCAAAACAAAAGTTACTCGTCTCGACAAGATCTACAACTTTTGTGAAGGGCTGAAAATCATATAAAATCATATGTACAAAGTGTATTTTTGGGTGGTACCTTATAGATATAAAATACCGCATTTTATCTTTTGTAATTTTTTTGTCATTTTTTAAAAGAGAGAAAAATCAAAATAAAAAAATAAAATATAAAAATAATATTTACAACTTAATCTATTTTTTTGGATTTTTAATATTGAGAAAATAAAAAGATAAAATGCAAGGGCATTTTGGTCAATATATACAATATACAAAAGGGGCTCGAAACCCAAGTTTTGCATACGAGCTCCGATTTTAATGAAAATGGTCTTGTTTTGAAGGTCATTGAATGTATATTAATTTAAAAGTGAGTAGACCTAATTCGGAGGTTGTATGAGAGAGATATGTGCATTCTAAGGTTCATGGTTTCAAACTTGGGTTGAGATTTTATTGGTCAATTTTACAAGCTAGTATTTTTTTGATATTTTTCTTTAATTAGTGTTAGTAATATATAAACAATAGAGTTGGTTTTATTGGATTCGGAGTTAGTATAAAATATATACAAATAAGGTATTTTATTAATATACATGTGAATATTTACAAGTGAAATTTGGCTTCTTATTTAATGCAAATATGAATGCTAAAATGCAGATATTATTTATTCATGCATGAATGCTAATTATGCAGTATAAGTGGAAATATGTTGCTATTTACTCGGGAACAAAGCTATATTTTCAACTTTTAGAGTAATGAATCACGGATTCATCAACCCCCTATACTTAAACCTTGCTCGTCCCCGAGCAACTAAAATGAAATGCAAGAGTGAAATGATTTTGGGTTTCATACTAAGGTCATAAAAAAAGTTGAAAATGGAGCTTGACTCAACCTTTGGATTAATTGTGTGGCGGAACCTTATTGGGACCTGAACTTAAGAGCTAACAGACTTCAAGTTCCACAAGTCTTCTATTCAAGACTCCTCAATAGTCAGGTCAGAACAAATCCTCAGACGCAAATTTCTGATGACTATGATTCTTACTTGTACTGTGTAAGTGAAATGTAACTCTCCACATCAGAAATGGCTCAGAAACAGCCTCCACCAAGAAGGTAACTCTAGTTACCCGGTCCAGTAACTCTTTCCTCGAGGAGCGGGGTATTCCCTTCTAAGTTCAAGTGCGACCAGCCCAAGAGAAGGGGGTAGAGAAAAGAATGGATGGTAGCCAGTGTAGCTACCTATCCCGGGATGCCTGACTAGTGTAGCCAAGTCATCCAGCTGCATTTCTTTACTAATATACATACTCCGACATGTATTTTATTTTCATTTGGACCTGTCTTATTTTTTGGAGTTTTTTGCATTTTTTTTCTTTTTTTTGAACTATATACAAGGTGCATCATGTACATCAGAGTTTTTCCTCTTGAGCCAGTAGACTATCCCTCTTTTAAAGCATTATTGCAACCCACAGCATCCCGTCCTTAGATGTCAACACCACAAGACTAGGTTGAGATGCACTGCCCTCCTTAGAGGAGGACGGATGTTTCCACCCGTGTGCTACTCCAAGCTAAAGGATTCTACCTCCTCACCACCTGATCAATGAAGATCTACATGTATTGTGCTTATCCAATTTAGGTCATTATCTAAAAGAATCATGCGTGTGCATGAGATATTCTACTTTAGACTGATTAAGATGACATGTGAATATAGACTTGCGGACTCAAAGAATTAAGTCACTTGACCTGAGAAATCTTAACTCCAGTTCCTATAAGGTTCCTATGAAATTAGGTGGATTAAGATCAAATCAAGTCCATCCTCAATATCTACTCATAACTTGGTTCATAACCCACTAGCTTTTCACCTTGCATATGCAAGATATGCAGATGAGATGTAGATGACAAGCTATGTAGATGAAATGCTAGACTCTCTCTTTTTTGAATGCAAGAATGATATGCAAGAGTAAATAAGAAGCCTAAATTTTTCTGTTTTTTTTTGTTTTTCAAAACTTTGGTATACCTCCTATGTTACAACAATTTACAAGAGTTTATAAGTATTATACAAATTATACCAAGTGTTATACAATATACAAGTACACAAAAAAGTTTTACAACTATTATGCAACAAGTAAAATTTTTTTCCATTTTTAACCCACCCGTAATTATTGCAAAATAAATACAAAAAATACGCAAAAATACGCGAATGTACGAGCTATGGTAAAGTATATATGTAATATATACACGCCCCCCTATACTTAATGTGTGCTATGTCCTCAGAGAACGAAAAGTGAGGAAAAAGACATAGCTCGTGCTAAGCATAGGAGAGATAAAATAACAAAAATGTATAGAAGTCACTCCGCCCCTATACTTAGGCTCTGGAAGCCAAAGTGTAGAAAAAGATAAAAAATGGGGCGGGCGAGGTTAAGAGGGGAAATGGAGGAATATATACACGCCGAACATCGATCCCCCCTATACTTAGGCTTTGGTCTGCCTAAGTATAGGACAAGAGTGAGTATAAGAACCGATGAGATCTGAAGAATGTACATAGAATGATGATAAGACTCGGGTCACTCTCCCCCTATACTTAGGATTTGATTATCCTAAGTATAGTCATAAAATGAAATGATATGGAGCCGGGGCGAGTGATTCGAATCACTGGGGAGGGAGGAAAAATATATACAATGAGGATTGAGAATATACAGGGGTCAAGACAGTTTGTGACGAACCTTCTTGTGGGATCGAGGAGGTGGGTAATATACAAGTGTGTCGCTGTCGAAATCATCCTCAGATGAATAGTAGTGTGGTGGAGGGATCGTCCAACGCTGGTCGACACACAACTGCTTGCTTAGATAAGGCTTGAGAACAACCAACTGAGCTCACTCATATAAATCACCTTATCCGGACCCGATGAGGATTCCTCTGAAAATTCCTTCTCCGGAATGTTGAAGGAAATTTTCTTGATCGGTTTTCAAGAACCTGAATCATTGAGAGGGAGATGAGAGCGACGCGCCTTGAGAGGTTCGGGAGAACACCTCGAGGAATCAATTCTCGACTTCCTCTCACTAGATAGCCGACCAGAAGAGGGAGCAACCGTATTTTGATGTGAAGTTAATTTAGTCTTGGTTGTTTCCTTTAACGGTCCAGGTTTGGTGCTGACCATGGGTTCCTCATCAGATGAGTCACCATATAGATTAAAATATTCATGAAGGATCAGCACGCATCTCGGAAATGTGCTAGTTATCTCAATTGGCTTGGCATTATTAGGTTTTTGTGTTCAGATCACTGAAATGATCAAGGAAATCCACAAAGGTCGTGTCCGACTCAATGATAGATTCTAATCGTGAGTCCTCCTTAGAAGCTGTCACGGTGGTGGTGCAAGCAGTTGATGAAGTGGAGGTGTGGGGAGTCTCTGATCCATCGGTCGTCCGGACAATCAGTCTCTCGGGGTGTAGTAGAGATGTGGGACTCATCTTCCTCTCGATGGTCACGACTGTCAGCGGATGTGTGGGTCACCTTAGAGTAAAGTTTATCAAAGAATGGATGAGGTCGAAGCACTCCAAATGCTGTAAAATCGATTTCCCGAGTCTCGCGATCTATAGTCGCCTTAGCCAAGCTAAGAACGGCTTCCCGAGAATAATCGGAGACTGGGAAAACTCTCCTCGGTGCTCAATGTCAATGATCGTGAAGTCCACCAGGAGTAGAGCACCTTGAAAAGTAATGATGACTGAAATATTTCCTCTCGACCGTTTGATGGATCGATCAGCCAGCTGAACGATCTCTCTCGACTTCCTAAGTGGCCTGAGTTTGAGCTTGTCAAACACAGAGGTCGGAAGGATATTTATCGGTGAGTCATCATCAATTCTTGTATGGGTAAAGATAGTGTCTTTGATTTCACACTCAACTCGGGGCAACCGCTTCACTCTGCGGCTTTTGGTCTTTCTTCCCGTCACCAAGGAGGTGGCCATAGACACTATGTGTCTTTCAGTCCTTGTCCTCTTCTTTCCCGACCTCTTGGGCATCATTTTACTATTTACAAATCTCTTGAGGTCGGGGAAGTGATCTATGGCCTTTATTAAGGGAAGTTTGAAAATCAATTCTTCATCGAGTGCTTCCCTTAGGGTAGGATCCAACTTTTTTTAAATCATTTTCAGTTTCAATTTTTATGTGGGTTTTTGGTTTTTCAATTTTTTTGGTATTTTTGTGGATGCATGATCAGACTCTAGATTGGAGGGTAAGTGGTTAGTAGAAGAGGGAGGTAGAATGGACTCCAGCTGTACAAAAGGTGTGGGTTCCCTAATGCTTGCTTATGCTTGCTTGGTTTTCAACATCAGATCTACTTACTTCCTTTTCCACTATCATTCCCAAGCTGGAAGAAATTGAGTGCAATATGTCCATGACATCTCTCAACTCGTTACCAAATGATTCATTTTTCTTAATAAGTCTAGAGATGTCATCCTCCACAAAATTCTCATGACAAATCATGGGAGAGTGCTGCTCAATTGGAGGATACTGCTGAGACATTGGGGTGTCATACTCAACATACCTAGACTCTGGCATGTAATGTTGGATCGAGTATGGACCATCTGAATGGCAGACATTAGTCGGAGCCTCATATGATGGAGTCAATGAACAGGGGACTGGTAAGTCTAGCTCATGAGTCCACTCTTGTGAATGTATAGGCTCTCCGAATGAAGGCTGGTTATTGGAATCTTGATCACTAAAATCAATCAAGTCTGGGAAATTCATGATGTGCAAGCCTCTCAATTCGGGTTGTTTGATCGACCATGTTATGCCCTAATGTCAAGTCGGGATGTGTATATGTGAATTGTTGTCTGGTCCCTACTTGAGGTGAAAATGAAGTATGAGGGGGCATATGATTTTGCCAATCATCCGTCTCAGCAGTGGCTTGCTCTTCATTCGATTCTTTAATTCCTACAAGCTCTCGAGAATAAGGACAGTTAGCCCAAGATGGAAGTGGATTCGGAGTGTTGGAATATGGAGTAGGTGAGAAATGCAAAGAAGTGGAGAAGTCAGTCGAAGTTCTGACTTCATAATCGGGTTGAGGTGCAGTCGTCCACGGGTAAGGGTCTCCCATGGGTGGCGGAGGATACACGGAAGAATGAGAAGGCGAAGATGAACGGTATGTGGTCGAGGAGGATTGACCAAAGGTCACATGATATGGGGACCAATATCCCGACATCTTGAAGAGGAAATGAAGAAGATTGAGGTAGAAAATGTGCAATTACACAGGATAACACACACAGACAGACACAAAGACAAATGCAAGAGAAAACCCTGAGTTCACACTCAACACGGTGAAAGACCCGAAATCGAGTCCGATTAGTCTGGTTGACTTTAAGTGTGAATTTTCAGACAAGTAGCAAAGGTTACGCAACCTATAGGAGAGTCGGCTAAAAAGTCCGTTGCGTCTCCCCTGTTTAACCTGTCGCCTAAGATACCGTCGGTCCTTCCTTTCTTCGCTCCTATCCCAAGTTGATGGATTCAAAGACCTGCCCCTATCTACCTGCAAGCAGGCGGAGGCTGACAAGGCCAGAACTTCACTCCACGGGGTTACTGGCAACTTATCGCGAAGTACCGCAATTTCGCCCCGATCTACCTGAGACAGCGGATGCTACTTGGTACTAGTCAAGAACCTGAATAATTCAACTTGTGATATTTGCTAGGATCAGTCGGAATGTGATATAGAAGGCGGGGATTTGGGCTCTGCCTTAAGGTGTTCACAACACACTCAAGTACCCTCACTCAGCCTGAAAACAAGGTCGGGGTTAATCTCCCGCAAACAAGGGTTAATTTTAGTCAATTTTTTGGTTCAATTCAATTAGCAATCCCGATTTTAAAGATTAGTTGTCACTGATATTAATCCAAACAAGTAATCACGTCTACCGTCCAGTCTCAATTCCTTTATCCTAGGTTTAGAAAACCGAGAGAGAGAGAGAGAATCGGAAAAAGCCGATGCAATCGAGAAAACGATGATGAATGCTTGAGTAAGAATACTTACAGTGCTTCCAGCTCTCTACAATGCGGGATGCAAGACTGAATTGAAATTTTACACTAAATGGAATGCAAGCGATGAAAAGCCGCTCCTAGACAAGCAATTCTATTAGCGATTGAAGAACATATTATGTTTGGCTAAGTCCTGCGGTCTAAGTGCGTCTTTTTAGTATGAATTGTGGTCCTAAATTTTACGAGCACAAACAGTCATAGAAAGCTTAAGAGCCGCAAGTGCAGGTCCTATTCTACATAAAGCAACCACACAACATACGGGGACACGTTTTATTATGACTTACACGTGCGAGATCCCCAAACAGGAACCGCTGAAAATGAAGACACTTTTTTTACACGTTAACAAAAAAGAAAAATCCTTCTGGCGTCTCAATAGCCGACTTGATCCACGTCTGATGCACTTCGAGATGCGTCGACTTCAAGAAAGTCGCTCCAAGTCCACCAGGCCCTCGCACAAAAAGATACAATTTAAGAGAGAGAAAAATAAAAAATAGAAAAATAATTGAAAAAATGGAATAATTACAAGGTGGTTCGGGGGATCAGACTACCCGAGTGACTGGAAAACGTAAATCTAATTTTCTAAAGTGATTCTAAGCTTTTTGCCTCCCAGGCAACAGCGCCATTTGACGAACCGCGGAATCTACCCTTTTAGTGTTGTCGGGTTGATGTTTTCATTGCAGTTGGATAGATCCGGATTGATAAAAAATAACCGCACAAATCGAATAATCGTCGAATGAAATTAGGCGTGGTTTTATGTTTATTTAGCCTGGGCAAGTCCCAGGGTCGACTCAAGGAGGCAAAGGAACAACTCGGGATTAGGTTAGATGAATTAGACTACGATTTTCCGAAGTGAGATTTTTTGGTATTTTTTATGCAATATAAATGCCAAATGCAATGAAGCGACTGAACTAGGTTATTAAGAAAATCAACAACTTAGCCAAATTTAATTTTAATGTGAAATTAATCCAAATTGACCAAATTATATTTTTCCTGTAAACCTAATCCAATAATAAATGCAAATGTATTTTTTTGGGACTTTTTGATTTTAAGATGCACAATTCAAACGACGCATTTGACAACTCAATGGCGTTGGCACTGGGCGTGCGGCGATTGGGCGGGCGGCAGCACGCGGACCGCTGTGGGTGGAGCGGATGCAGGTCCGGCGGCCGGCCGTGAAGGTGGGTGGCGCACGGCTGCGAGGACGGGGCAGCCTGGAGCACGTCCTGTTTGTTTTTTTATTATTTTTTTCTTTTGTAATTTTTTTCTTTTCTTTGTAAATAGGAAATGGAAATGTGATAATGATAATGGTGGTGATGGTGATTGAAAGCGGTGTTTGTGAAATGTTTTGGTGATGAAAAATAAGGTAAAAAAATTTGTTAGATAAAAGAATAAGACAAGGTAAAGATAGACAATACTTACCTGCGATTCGCCGAAAGTGGAGCAAGAGTGCGGCTTCTGGTTGTGGTGGCCCTCAATCCGACTCGGCAAAAATTCGGAGAATCTATGCAGCTTGGATGCAGCTGCGATGAGGTCGATCTCTCCACCTCGGATCTCGCCTTTGGCTTGTCGTCGCTCGATGTCAAAGAAGGAGCTGTCACCTCACATCTTTGACGGAGCTAGAACCTATCTCACTCGTAGAACGGTGGATGAAGGGAAATGATGGAGTCGATGGTGAATAAAAAGGAAGGGAAGGGAGTTAGAAAATGAGTGGAGAAGGTGGAGAGAATGGTGGAGGAAGTGGGGATAGTGTGGGCTTTGGAGTAGAAGGCAAGTAAGGAGGAAAAAGTAAAAGGGAGTAAAATAAATAAAATAATAAATAATATAGTAGGATAATAAAAATAATTAAAATAATAATAATAATAAATCCGAAAATAATAAAATAAATTCGAAAATAAATAAAAAAAATGGGGTGACATGTGGCGGTTCCAAAAGCTGCCACATGTCGCTCCTAGAAAATTCAAAATTAAATGTAAAGAAAAATAAAAAAATAAATAACTAAATGGCTTAAATCAAAAAGTGGTCAACACAAAAGTTGCTCGTCTTGAAGAGATCTACAACTTTCGCGAGGGGTCGAAAATCAAATAAAATCATATGTTCAAAGTGTATTTTTGGGTGGTACCTTATAGATATTAAATACCGCATTTTATCTTTTGTAATTTTTTTGTCATTTTTTAAAAGAGAGAAAAATCAAATAAAAATAGAGAAAATATAAAAAGAATATTTACAACTTAATCTTTTTTTTGGATTTTTAATAATTGAGAAAATAAAAAGATAAAATGCATGGGCATTTTGGTCAAATATATACAATATACAAAAGGGGCCCGAAACCCAAGTTTTGCCTACGAGGTCCGATTTTAAAGAAAATGGTCTTGTTTTGAAGGTCTTTGAATGTATATTACTTTAAAAGTGAGTAGACCTAATTCGGAGGTTGTATGAGAGAGATGTGTGCATTCTAAGGTTCGTGGTTTCAAACTTGGGTTGAGATTTTATTGGTCATTTTTACAAGCTAGTATTTTTTGATATTTTCCTTTAATTAGTCTTAGTAATATATACACAATAGAGTTGGTTTTATTGGATTCGGAGTTAGTATAAAATATATGCAAATAAGGTATTTTATATAATATACAGGTTAATATTTACAATGTGAAATTGGCTTCTTATTTAATGCAAATTTGAAAGCTAAAATGCAGATATTATTGATGCATGTGTGAATGCTAATTACGCAGTATAAGTGGAAATATGCTGCTATTTACTCGGGAACAAACCTCTATTTTCAACTTTTAGAGTAATGAATCACGGATTCATCAGTACTACATCTCTATCATTGCATATAGGAATATAATAAGTCAAGAGTACCAGGCATAACCAGAAGAATTGTGTGAAATAAGTGAATTTATCCAGTTGAGCAATTATCGATTCATCAGAAATTCTTCCTCCAGACAGAAAGAGGATTCCTTCCTGTACGAGTTTTCTTGAACTATAGAGAGCTGTAGTTTGTTGTTGACCGGCGAAAATCATGGGAGAAAGATCGTCTCCAAGATCAAGACAAATTCTCATTCAATTTTCTACTGGATTGGACTTGCTCGCCATTGAACTATAGAGAGTTTTTGGTTGGTTGTTGACCGCTTGTGGAAAATTGGAGTGCGAACTCTATAGAAGAGAAGAAATATAGAAGAAGAAGAGAAGAAGAGACCTCATTATCTAGATTTTGGGGAATTTCTTGATAAGAGAAAAAGAGCCGACTTTTGATCCAGGGTGGTCGAGTAGGGAAGGTCAAATCGAGAAATGAACGTGAATGATGACCATTGCAAAAGAGTATGACGTCTCAGAATTTCTTTCTTTGCTCCCGAGGTGGGCGAAGGCTGATCCCAGGGCCACGATGTGAGTCGTGCGAAAGATGCTTGCTTGTAGCGAAGATGGCTAAGATTATCTAAGGAATAGGCAAGCTATGGACATTTGTGGTAGGTCTTCGATTGAGGCCTTCTTCCATTTGTTTAGTCTACTTCCTAAGTGCATAGCCTTAGATTTTTTAGGCGTCAGATGCTTAAGACCACTGCTCTGGATAACTAAATACCAAAGAGATACTTCCCTGACAAAATAAATAGATAGTGACCGTCTTCTCCTGCCTATTCATCTATTGAATCACATCCGTCGCGTGAGGAGAAATTCACTTTTCTTGCCGAGTAGTCAAGTTTAGGGAAGCTCCCCAATACCCCCTTCTTAAGCCCCTATACGACCAAGAGGCCTCTTTTCTGATTCCTTGGAGAAATTTCCGGACCAGATCGACGCGCTCGAGACCTTTGATCTCGGCAACTATTATCTCTTTTCCAGTGCGATCTTATCTGCTCTTTGATAGAAGACTTCGAATCCCCATCCGCCAATTGAATCTTAATAGGCTGCACATATTTCTATAAGTGGGGAGAGGGCTTTTTGGCTACGGGGTGAGCTCCATCACTAGTGGGACTCTTTCTTCTAGAAAAGCAGGGAGAGCGAAGGAAGAAAGACCGTCTCCTCTCCGAGAATCTGATAGAAGTTGCTATTTGATATGTTTATTGATTTTAGCAACTATTAGAATCTGACTTATTAGCAAGATTTGTCTGGAAGAAAGCGACACACTTCAATTGGACCCGAGAATAGACCTTACCCTAAGAAGTTTTTTTGCTTCCAAATTGTTAGCCCACTAGCTACTTTCTATCTCAGACTCGAAGGTAGAAACAAGGTCAAGCCAAAAGGTAGTAGGAACAACTTGCCATTTTCAATAAGTCAAGATATAGTTTGGGATGGCTTGTCTTGTTGGCTTGGAGTATTGGGAACAGACGAAAGTCATCACCCCCCACCCCCCTTCCTTCCCATTTGAAATTCCTGCTTGTCCTTTTTTGATTTGAGACGCTGCCCATTTACTAGTCAGGGTGAGTGGGCCTTTTGCTTGCTTGACTTCATCCAAGCACTGATAATAGATGCCTTTAGAATGGTAGTCATGCTATTTCTAGAAAGACCCCCTGAAAAACAAAGGCCACATCCTAGCTCCTTTTAAATATCTTTCTCGAAAACAACGGAGACGCCAAGAAGATCATGGTCGAAGTGAGAACCCCCAAACTTGAAGCTAGAATTTACGTAGAATATCTATTTATATAAATATATAAAGAAGTTATCAAAAAAGCTTGTATGATCTTATTGAGGAACTTGTTTTTAAAGTATATAGATATCCCAATATCAAATCAAGAAGTTGCCCGGATATCTAGTACGAGTTGGCGACAAAATTATCTAATTGTCTCGCAGGGCTAGGTCTCGGGGAGGGAAAAAGGACTCGAAGCTCAGCAGAGGGGATGTGGCTTCGGCCCCATCCCGGACGCCAACGAGAGACAATTCGGGTCTAGGGACAGGGGGCTGGAGTTAAGAAGGAAAACAAGAAAGGCAGAAGGAAATGTTGCATGGTTTGGGGAATGGGGCAGGTCTGACTACCCTCGCCTTCTCCTCTCTCTTCTTCCGGTCTTTCCTTTCGGGGAAAGGTAGCCGTGGGCAATCGAACCATCCTAAACTAACCCAAGCATCTTCTCTGTTCTCTGTACTCCACCTTTTTTTGATTGGAGGACTAGATATTTGGGGCTCCTTCGTCCCGAGAAAGTAGTATAAGGTATTCAATCCAGTATCGGTAGGCACATATCATTAGTATTGGATGTATCTTTCGGTTGTACCGAGTCGACATCTGCCCCACTTTGAAAGGAAAGCTGCGTCATGTCAGGGGAGGCTGCAAGTACTATGGATCCTCTGACTTCCGAATGTTCAGTTTAATCAGGTCGCCTTCCGGGGTCTCATCGGTCTTGCCTGTGGGTCGTGATGTGCCTCGAGATGGCCGTATCCTGTCTCCCTATTGTTGAGCACGATTTTCTCCAGGATCGGATAATTAAAGGTAAATAAGTCGTTGCTAACACCAAAAATCTCGTGTCAAACAAACAAATAATTTTTTTTGCTACTTATTAACCTGTATAGCGGACATGGTCGAACTCAGGGAGGCTACAAATCCCGAGGGTTATTCAATTAATCAAAAATCAATTAAGAGAAAAACATGAATCTCAAAGGATAACTATCCTTGATTCTTGTGATTTTTTATCTTATTTTATTTTTTTAAATTTTTTTATTTCTAATTTTTTTATTTTCTGATTTTCAATTTTTTAGTGATTTGGATTTTGCAATTTTTTTAATAACGAACAATATGCACAAGCATAAGAAATATGCACATCAACTTTTTGTAATTTTTAATTATATCAAAAATGCTCTGAAAAATTAAAAGAAAATATTTTTGGGTTTTAAAAGTTTTGAAATGTTTTTGAGAATTTTTGTTGTATTTTCAGATGTTTTTGCATTAGTCTAAAAATCAAACAGTGAGAAAATGCGAAAATGTGCACAGCCTGGAGTAATTTGCAAATTAAAAAATATTTTAAGTGCCCAAAACTCCTGACAATTATTTTTATGACAAACTACAGTCAAATATCTATAATCAAAAATCAAAATCACAATTTTTGGATTTTTGTAGAATTTTTATAATTTTTCTAAAATTTTTTGTATTTTTTTAATTTTTTTAGTTTTTTATAAATAATTAATGCACGAAATTTGTACAGAAATTAAAAGACAATGAAATAAAGCTACCCTACTTTTTTTGAAATTTTTGGAATTAATTTCAAATTTTTTTGAATTTTCCAATTTCAAGCAGACAAAAAGATACTATTTTTTATTTTTTAATAATAATAAATGAAAACAAAATGCAATGGAAATTTTATGCTAGATGGATATGCACATCAGGAGCATAGCATAATTTTTCAAAAAATTTTAGACTCATTAAAAACATTAATTTCGGTAGAAGAATCATGCAAATCATTGTATGAATAACAGGGACTGAAATGTAAATAGTTTAGGTTTTTCCATTAAATAAAAAAAATAAATGGAGGAGTTTTTCACAATTTACCCAAAGATGTGTGTTATGCACGTGACTTGAGGCTCTGGCTGGACTTCTTTGCAAATTGAAGAGCTTCGTGGGCTAAGATGCAATTTTTTTCCAATTTTATATTCACCCCTTTAAGGTTCTGTGTTTCTTCTCAATAGGATCCAAGGGGGCGCTGCCCCTGGTTCTTCCTCCCAGACGAGCGAAGATGGTGGATAGCGGTTCCAGGCTGCTGGGCTTGATGCTAAACTGTGGGAGGGTATGCACGGACGGAGGGTGGCGCACCGCGGGTGAAATCGGTGGCAGGGGGCACGCCTCGCGCGGGAAAAGAGGCGTCGCAGCGGGCAGCGCAGCTTAGACGCGGAGGCGCAGTGGTGAAGAGCACCCCTGGTGGATGGTGGCGCGGAGGAGATCCGCCCCTTTGGCGGAGGTCAGTGGATGGCAGCGTCGAGCTGGGCCACCTGGAGCGGGCAGCGCCGCGCCAACGACGTTCGAACCGCAGGTCTAGACAGAGGAGGGCGCCAACGCGGGAGGATCAGTCGCAGAAGGTCAGAGGAGTGCGGCATGGACGGGAGCACCGCGCGGCAGTGGAGGCTGCTGAGGAGCAGAGGACGTCTCGTGGATGGGGCCGAAGCGGAGGGCGGGCGGCACTGCCGCCTGCTGCTCTTTTTTTATATTTTTTTTATGTATCCAGCAGATATAATAAAAGGAATTTTTTTATTAATTTTTTTGAAACAGAAATTGTAAACAGAAATAGAAGAAGAAAGTTTTTATTTGATTGCTTTTTATTTTTATTTTTTTATAATTTTTTAGGTGAACCTACAAAACAAATATTAGAGAAAACAAAAAAATAAATATATTTTTTTGTATTATTTTTGTATTATTTTTTATTTATTTACAACTCAGAAAAATGAATGAGTATCCGACTGAAATGAGAGATTCGAATCCGATTTCCGGCCACCGTACGCGGTCAGAGTTGAGAGATCGTGGATGATAGAAATAAAATGCGAGAAGATCAAGAACGTGAGATGAAAAATCGAGTCGAAGCGGATCAAAATGGCGATGATTTTTTTTAAGATATAGAGAAATGAAATAACGATGGACTTTAAAATGCGGCAAATGAAATTAATATTACCCTAAGATAAAAATAGGAAAAATGTGGATCTCACCTTAGGAGCGAAAATGGACCGTGATCGCCTTGATAAGGCCGACTCGCTGTCACTGGACGGCTCGGAGGCTAGGCACTTTTCTCGATGAAATTTTCTCTTGGAGATCAGGCTCCTCTCTCTAAAAATTGATCAAGTTGGAATGGGGGAGAATGAACCATATAAATAGAAAAGATAGAGATGAAATTTGAATTTCAGAATTTTTGAATTTTTTGGTGAAGAGATAAGAGAGATGAAAATTGAAATGAGATAAAGATAAAAAGAGATAAAACTAGTTACATAATTATATAATTTTTTTGAATTTTTGTCACTTTATTTATTTGAATTAATTTTTTTTTTATTTTTTTTATGGTGGTAAATTAAAAATAGCAACTATATACATATACTATATACATATATAACATTATATACAAGGGAAAATGAGGAAATTAGCTTCTTCTTCTTTTTAAAAAAAATAATTTTTTTTATTTTTTTTTATTTTAAATAATTAGTAAAAACTATTTACAAATATATATACAAATACAATATGTACAAAATACATGGAGAAATTGCACAAACCACCCTAGAAAATCAACCATTTACTCGTAACTCCAAAAATTATGAAATCACAACTATTTTAAAGATAATTTAATTTAGAATCCAATGAAAGTGAGATTGGTTCAATTTGAGTTCATATGGAGCCGGAATTGCTCTTTCAATTAGTGCTTAGTGGCTTTTTCCAAGTGCGATTATTTCTATTCAGTATATGATTTAATTATGCAATTATTTTTATTAATTAGAACACATTTTTAGTTTCAACTTTGATTTTGAAAGTTATTTGATTTGAGGTCAATTAAGGCACAAATAAATTAGTATCAGTTTTATACAAATATATACAAAATAAGTGATAAGTCTTTACAACAACACACACACACACACACACACATTTTTTTGGATTTTCTGCTTAAGGACCCTATCTCCCCCTACTTTATTCCTGGTCGATCAGGTCAAGTCTTGACCTTCTCTTGGGGTTCAGGTCAGCCTCCATCTATTACATATATACAGTATTATTTTTTTATTTTCTTTTCTTTATTTTTCCTTTATTTATTTATTTTAGGTTAAAATTAGTAAGAAGTGTACAATATTTATACACAGATGCAAGTTAGTAAGAATATGGATTTAGTGTTACATACATGTGTTTTATAAGGGATTTTAAGCTAAAATAAATGAATAAAGATGACAAATCGCAGATTCATCATCCCCCTATGCTTTACCTTTGCTAGTCCCCTAGCAAACACTTATTTAAAAGAATAAGTGAAGAAAAAGAAAAGAAAGGAAAAATAAAAAAAGTAGGACAATATTGAGTATTAAACTTATCTTCATAAAGTTGTAGTTTGGAGCTCCATCAGACCTTTGGATTATTAGTGTGTCGGAACTTCTGTGAGACTTAGAATTTTAAAACCGACAACCTTCAAGTTCTACACATCATTGTCACAGTTTCAGCTCAGAACTCATCTTAAATCAATCCTCTTCCCAAATCATACCCTATGAACATTCGACAATCGACTCATGTGTGTGAAAGGTTTTATATCTTCCCATCTAGAATGCCGGACTACCATGCAAATCTCCTCTCCAGTAACTCGTCCTCGGGGAGTCAGGTATTTCCTTCTAAGGTCTGTCGCGCCGTGTTCACAATCGAATTGGGGGAGAAGTTAAAAGAAGGAGAAAAGAACTGGAGGGTGGCTAGTGTAGTCACCTCTCCTTGTGAAGCTGGCCAGTGTAGCCGAGTCTCCACCAAGATCTGCAGGTTTTCTTGAAGCTTGGACATTTTGGTTAGCTATTTATTTGGTAGTGGCTTCTTTGTATTTGGATTTTTGGTAGTTCTGCTTGGATCTTGTTGTGCCCCTACGGATATAGAATCTTTTTGTTTCCGTACATGTTTTGGGGTCTTAGAAAAAATTGTGCCCAACTGTCCATCCCTTTTCCGAAGCTTTATTTCAACCGGAACTCCGGTCTTTAGATTTCCACGCTACTAGAAAAGAAACTCACACAGTATTCCAACATCCCGTCTTAGTTGAGCTAAGTGCATAGTGCGAGAGTACAAATTAATTCCCTATTCCACAGTGGTACCCAGAAAGAAGAGACCAGGTTAGGCAGTAAGAGTCAAACGCTGCACATTGTCATGTGGAACTCAAAGAATTAAGTCAAAGACCTAAAGCTTCTAAAATCATATTTCTCGGTGAAGTTCCTCTGAGAATTAGGTGGATTAAGGTCCAACTAAGCTCCATTCTTCAATTTTATTCCAGAAATAGTTTAAATGTCAATACCATCCTGAAAAATGCACATGCAAATGCAAGAAAATATGAAAAATGCAAAGGGTTTTTTTTGAAAAGGAATGATGCACATGTGAAAAGAACATTTTTTTAAATTATTTTCTAATTTTGAACTTTTTATGGATTTTTTTGTAGAAAAAAGCAGATGTAAAAGAAAGTTTTTTTTGAATTGTGCAAGTTTTTATAGATTTTTGGTTTTGTAGTTTTTTTAAGAAAGAAAAAAAGTTAATAAAAAATGTACAAGATTTTGTTTATTTTTTTCTGTGTTTTTGTTTTTTTATTGATTTTTTTCTTTTTTTCTTTTGTTTTCTTTTGTTTTTTTGTTTTGTTTTTTTTGTCTTTTACATACGTGGATTTTACAAAATTATACACATAACCCCCCAAATAGACATATTTAAAAGTACGAGTTATGTCTAAAGTATATATACAATATATACGACACCCCCTATACTTAGCTTGAACTATGTCCTCATAGTGATCAGAGAGAAAAAAAGGAAGACATAATTCGTGATAAGTATAGAAGAGTGAAAAGACTCCTATGCTACAATGACTCAAAGAAAAGATAAAAAGAAGAGAAGTTGGTGACCCCCCCATACTTAGGATCAAGTAATCCTAAGTATAGTAGAGTGTACAAAAGGGGAAAATCGATGAAGAGAATGTACAACCTCAAAAATAAAAAAACACACGATATGAACAACATCACCCCCCTATACTTAGGGTAGAGTATCCCTTAGTATAGGCAACAACAAGAGTGATGAACACGATGAATATGAACAACACAAATCATTCACCCCCTCTATACTTAGGATAAAGCACATCCTAAATATAGCATATATACACACACACACACGGAAAAGGAGTGAATGATAAAACGAGAGAAGAAAGAGTAAAACGAAAGAATATACAAGAGGAGTGGATGTACAAAGGTCAAGAAGGTCTTAAGCGAACCTTCTTGCGGGACCACTAAGGTATGGATTTTACAAGGTGTAGGTCGATATTGGGATCATCATTAGACATAAACTGTGTAGGATCGACCAAGAATGTATCCTCAGTGGTTTCAGATTGTGGAGGCCTAAACTGGCTATTGGAAGTAGTATGGTCATGTCCTACTTGGGAAGTCTCAAAAACACCAAAGTAAAATAGCTCGAGATCATTATTAGAAAAAGTAGGATCAATTTCAGCTTGGCGAGCCTCTACTGGATCATCATCTTTATCAAAAGGCCCAAATTCCTTTATAAAAGAAATCAAATTAAATTTGGCCTGATAGGTCTCATCTGAATCAGGGTGAATAGGAACAGACTCATCAGTGAAAGTAGTCGAATCATGTCTGTCATGTCTAGTCTCAGATTCGGCCTTCCGCTCTAGGGTGTATATCGTGTAATATCCACGGATGTCATCAATGCATCTCCACATACCAGAAGGGGGAACTCCAAGGTCTATGCTTTCCAAGTCTTCCTCCTTGAAGAGGAATTCTTGGGTTTCATTATCATCCAACATATAACAAGAATCTCTGATATTATCATCGAGGTCAAATTTCTTGGGGTTGGTTAACATGGGTGGGCTCTCATGGGATGCAGATCTCTGGTCAGTAGTGGGTGTAGTGATCAACACATCGCTACCTACATCAGAACGGAAGCGAATCTCTCCATAACCATAATCAATAACGGCTCCCGCAGAGGCGAGGAAAGGTCGTCCCAGGATGATTGGAGGGTGTTCTGTAGGGGTGGAGGTCTCCATGGGCATTACAACAAAATTGAACTAAAATTCATGCCCTGAATGAGAATGACATCGTTTTCTAGAATACCCTTCGACCACTTGATAGATCCATCAACAAATTGAACTATCATCCTAGTTTTCTTGAGAGGCCCAAGATGAAGAGATTGTATAATAGAGAAGGGTATTATATTGATTAACGAACCACCATCAAGGAGAGTGTTATCACAAGAATAGTCAGATATGGAGCAACTCACAAGAGGTGTGGCAGTGTTCCCTTTCTTAAAATACGGACGGTAAAGGATGGCATAGGCAGTGGCCATGGTCAAGATGTGACGCTCAGATCTTCTCCTTCGCTTTCTCTTCTTGTGTTGAGGAGTAGATAAATCTGTCATGGCATGTTGAAGAGGGGATTTAATGATCTCATGATAGTGGCCAACACTTCAGGTTCTGTCAACATTTTATTGAATTTTTGGACCTCCTCCATACAAGGGAGGAGATTGTAATCAGCATATACATGAGGATTGCCAAGAGCAGTCTGTATAGTGGCATCCTCGGGGTCAAGTTTGGGACATGATGTGAATAGATGTGTGGGTAAATGATTGGGAATTTGGTCCTCTCCTCACAAAATGAATCAAATGTGTCTCCCAGAATCTTCTTGGATTTTTAAATTTTTCTCATTTTTTCTTTTTTGGGTGATTGCAAGCTCTCATGATTATCCTCAAGTGAATCCATATCCTCAAATAGTGGAGAAGTGTTCTGGCTCTCATTTATGATAAATAGATTTTTAATCCTCGAATTCATAAGCTCCATCATCTGGTTCAGTATCTCAAGTGTAGAAATCATGAAAGGCGACTCCAAAATCCCAGGATCGGGTGGGTTGAATAAGGGTGGGTGCAAATCAAAGTCCTCTGTTTCCTGAAATAATAGGTTAGGCGGATATGCACAAAAATCAGGAGGAAAGTCCTCCTGGAAAAAGGAAGGTGGATCGTCTGGAGAATACGAGGTATATGCGAAGATCGGATTAAAATAACTCCAGCCGGCCATCTTCGAAACAAAAGATGGGATCGGGAGAGCACGAGGGTCAAGTCAAAAGATATAGAGAAAAAGGCGCAAATGCATAGAAGGATCTAGTATGCACACAAGAAATCAAACACAATACAAACCCCCAGTTCACCAACTCAACTCAATGTGAAGACTGTGAAGATTCGATCAATTATCTTGTCAATTTTAGAGTTTGGTGACAAAACAATCTATCAGACCGGTTAAAGCGAGCTGTTAGGAACCCAATTCTCTCAAGAGGTTGGCCCAATCCCAAAGTTAGATCTTTCCCAGCCAGTATGAATTGCGGACCGTTTACCAGCTACCCGATCAATAAATCTATTAAGGATGTCACGGGCTGCTTTACCGGCTACCAGAGAGATCCTCACTGGAGAACGACTAACCCAAGATAGTAGTCTGAAAAAGAGTTCGGGCGTGTCTCTATCCTAGTGTGTGGGTCGATCTCTCGCTCAAGCAAACCAAACAATGAGGGGGTTACTCTCCCCAAAACAATGATTTTTCCTTATATTTTTTTAGGGTGAGTTTTCTTTAGCAGTCCCGGTTTTAGCAGTTATCACTTGGTTAAAAATATTTTCAACGAATCACCTACCGAGTGTCCAATTTCCTTTTCAATTTATGTGAGTGAAAACAAAGAAGGAGATCGGAAATGCCAATGCACGATTAAAAACAATGATGCATGCAGGGGTTAGAGATGCGTACCTTATTGCCAGCACTCTACATGCAAGTGATCCGCGCAGAATTGAAATAAACTATCCTATATGCAAATGCAAGTGAACCGTCCTAGATGATATCTTCTATTAACGGGCAAGAACAAGTTAATTTGACTAAGTCCACATTACGCTCTATACTAAAGGCACAGAAATTTTTGTTTAGGATTTTTGGACCTAATTAATTACCTGGCTCAAGCAAATTAATTAAATCAATCAAGAGGTAGCCCACGAAATTCGCGGGAAATAAAGAAAAATTAAGGCGATGAAAACAAAACCGGTAAGGTCCCCCAAGTGCACCGGCACTTGGCAAAACAGACCCTGCAACAAGTGAATGTTCGTTTACAGAGTTAAAATGCTAGAAAAGATAAACTCTCTCTATATATCTTTTTCTTTCTTTTTTAATTTTTTTCAATTCTTCTTCTCCTCTTCTCATACTATCCCGCGGCTTGGTGAAGAATCAAGCTGCCTCCACGTTGCTTGGGTACTTCGGCTTTCATAGGATTGCCTCCTTCGATCCACGGCCCTCGCAAGAAAAAGAAAAGAGAACATGTAAGAAATGCAATTATCAAATATGAGAAAATAAAAAAAGAAAAAAAATGAAATGAATGCAGTGGATATAAACAATGAATTGAATGACAAAAAATGTAAACAAACTTTTACAACCAAGAATAGCAGGTCAAAAGAGAAACGTAGCTACCCTCGCCGTGCCTCCCCGGCAACGGCGTCATTTTGTTGTTGCAGAAATTTGGTGTTTTCTATTTTTATTTTAGTTTATATCCCCGGCAACGATGCCATTTTGTTGAGCACGATTTTCTTGAGGATCAGATAATTAAAGGTAAATAAGTCGTTGCTATCCCCAAAAATCCCGTGTCAAACAAACAAATATATATTTTTTATTTTTGCTACTTATTAACCTGTATAGCAGACATGGTTGAACTCAGGGAGGCTACAAATCCCGAGGGTTATTCAATTAATCAGAAATCAATTAAGAGAAAAACATGAATCTCAAAGGATAACTATCCTTGGTTTTTGTGATTTTTTATCTTTTTTATCTTTTTTTATTTCTAATTTTTTTATTTTCTGATTTTCAAATTATTAGTGATTTGGATTTTGCAATTTGTTTTAATAACGAACAATATGCACAAGCACAAGAAATATGCATATCATTTTTTTTGTAATTTTCAATTATACCAAAAATACACAGAAAAATTCAGAGAAAATATTTTTGGGTTTTAAAAGTTCTGAAATGTTTTTGAGAGTTTTTGTGGAATTTTCAGATATTTTTATATTTTTCTAAAAATCAGACAGTGGCAAAATGCAAAAATATGCACAGCCTGGAGTAATTTGCAACTTAAAAGATATTTTATATGCCCAAAACTCCTGACAATTATTTTTATGGCAAACTGTAGACAAATATCTACAATCAGAAATTGAAATCACAATTTTTCGATTTTGTATATTTTTTATGATTTTTATATGATTTTTGGTATTTTTTAATTGTTTTTGGGTTTTATAAATAATTAATGCACGGAATTTGTACAGAAATTAAAAGACCATGAAATAAAGCTACCATTTTTTTTTTGAAATTTTTGGAATTATTTTCGAATTTTTATGAATTTTCCAATTTCAAGCAGACAAAAGTTACTATATTTTATTTTTTTAATAATAATAAATGAAGACAAAATGCAATGGAAATTTTATGCTAGATGGATATGCACATCAGGAGCATAACATATTTTTCAAAAATTTGTAGACTAATAAAAAACATTTATTTCAGTAGAAGAATCATGCAAATCAATGTCTGAATAACAAGGACTGAAATGTAAATAGTTTAGGTTCTTGCATTAAATAAATAACAAGAGAAAAATGGAGAAGTTTTTTTTCGCAATTTACCCAAACATGCGTGCTATGCACGTGACTTGAGACTCTGGTTGGACTTCTTTGCAAATTAGAGAGCTTTGGGGGCTAAGATGCAATTTTCACCAATTTTATATTCCCCCCCTTTAGGGTTCTGTGTTTCGTCTCAATAGGATCCAAGGGGGCGCTGCCCCTGGTTCTTCCTCCCATACGAGCAGAGATGGTGGATAGCGGTTCGAGGCGGCTGGGATCAATGCTAAACTACGGGAGGGTATGCACGGACGGAGGGTGGCACACTGCGGGTGAAAGCGGTGGAAGGGGGCACGGCCTCGTGTGGGAGAAGAGGCGTCGCAGCGGGCGGCGCAGCTCGGACACGTAGGCGTGGTGGTGAGAGCACCCCTGGTGGACGGTAACGCAGAGGAGATCCACCCATTGGGTGGAGGTCATTGGACGGTAGCATCGAGGTGGGCCACCTGGAGCGGGCGACGTCGCGCCAACGGCATTTGGACCGCAGGTCTGGACGGAGGAGGCGCCGACGCGGGAGGATTGACCATAGAAGGTCGGAGGAGTGTGGCATGGACGGGAGAACCACGCAATGGTGGAGGCTGCTGAGGCGCAGAGGACGTCATGCAAGTGGGGTCGAAGCGGAGGGTGGGCGGCACTGCCGCCTGCTGCTTTTTTATATATTTTTTATGTATCCGGCAGATATAATAAAAGGAATTTTTTCATTATTTTTTTGAAACAGAAAATGTAAATAGAAATAGAAGAAGAAGAATTTTTTATTTGTTTGTTTTTTATTTTTATTTTTTATAATTTTTTTAGGTGAACCTGCAAAGCAAATTAGAGAAAACAAAAAAACACATATATTTTTTGTATTATTATTTTATTTTTTATTTATTTACAACTCGGAAAAATTGAATGAGGATCCGATGAAAATGAGAGATTCAAATCCGATCTCAGGCCACCGTACGCGGCCGGAGTTGAGAGATCATGGACGATAGAAATAGAATGCGAGGAGATCAAGAACGTGAGATGAAAAATCGAGTCGAAGCGGATCAAAATTGCGATGATTTTTTTACGATCTAGAGAAATGAAATGATGACGGAATTTAAAATGCGACAAATGAAACTAAGATTACCCTAAGTTAAATATAAGAAAAATGTGGATTTCACCTTAGGAGCGGAAATGGACCGTGATCGCCTCGACAAGGCCGACTCGCTATCACTGGACGACTCGGAGGCTAGGCACTTTTCTCGACGAAATTTCTCTCGGAGATCGGGCTCCTCTCTCTAAAGATTGATCAACTTGGAATGAGGGAGAAGGAGCCGTATAAATAGAAAAGATAGAGATGAAATTTCAATTTTTGAATTTTTGAATTTTTTTGGTGGAAGAGATAAGAGAGATGAAAATTGAATTGAGATAAAGATAAAAAGAGATAAAACTATTTACAAAATTATAATTTTTTTGAATTTTCATCATTTTATTTATTTGAATTAAAAAATGTTACTTTTATTTGTTTATGGTGTTTAATTAAAAATAGCAACTATGTACATATACTATATACATATATGACATTATATATAATAGTAAATGAGGAAATTAGCTTCTTCTTCTTTTAAAAAAATAATTTTTTTATTTTTATTTTTTTATTATAAATAATTAGTAAAAAATATTTATAAATATATATACAAATGCAATATGTACAAAATACATGGGGAAATTGCGCAAACCACCCCAGAAGACCAACTTCTTACTCGTAACTCTAAAAATTATGAAATCACAACCATTTTAAAGATAATTTAATTTAGAATCCAATGGAAGTGAAATTGTTTCAATTTGAGTTCATATGGAGTCGGAATTGATCTTTCAGTTAGTATTTAGTGGCTTTTTCCAAGTGTGGTTACTTTTATTATGTACATGATTTAATTGTGCAATTATTTTTATTAATTATAACACATTTTTATTTACAACTTTGATTTTGAAAGTTATTTGATTTGAGGTCAATTAAGGCACAAATAAATTAGTGTCAATTTTATACAGATATACACAAAATAAGTGAGAAGTATTTACAACAACACACACACATTTTTTTGGATTTTCTGCTTAAGGACCCTATCTCCCCCTGCTTTATTCCTGGTCGATCAGGTCAAGTCTTTACATTCTCTCGGGGTTTGGGTCAGTCTGCATCTATTACATATATACAGTCTTTATTTTTTTATTTTCTTTTCTTTATTTTTCCATAATTAATTAATTTATTTATTTTAGGTCAAAATTAGTAAGAAGTGTACAATATTTACACACATTTGCAAGTTAGTAAGAATATGGAGAAAGTGTTATATGCAGATGTTTTATAAGGGATTTTAAGCTAAAATAAATGAATAAAGATGACGAATAGCAGATTCATCACCTGCCGGTGGGGAATCTGCTCCCGGGTTGTCGCTCTATTGCGTCTGGCCCGTCCTCTATGCACCTTTGAAAGGTAGGGAGTGTGACAACGTACACGCGTCCCCAGTCCTTCTCATCAGTTGCAGGGTTTGGTTGCCTGAAATTGACTTGGCTTCGTTAAAAGGCCTCATCTCAAAAAGCCCGGCTCGTGAGGCGCCCCTCTCGTAGTGGGGATTCCCCTCGCCTCATTCTTGTTACATGCTATTTTTCTCTTTGACATGAGGGTGAGTCCAATGATGTCCAAGCCATGAATGGATTGTTCCTCTCATGCATGGAGACCCACAGGTGCCCATAGTAGGTCGGTCGCCCTACCTAAACCAATCATCTTATCGGTCCCTAGGCCCCATTGCTGGAAAGGCTCAGCTTCAAAATTGTACGTGGAGCTTCCGCCTCATACTACTCCTCTAAGGATGGAGGGGGAACCTGATGAGGCTTGTACGTTTAAGGTTGTTGTACACGCTCCTAACGCATGAAAATGCTATTTGATCCCCGCCTGCAACTCCCCTTACCGCTCCCCCCAAACACACAAAGAAGATGCTGCTTGTACATCTAAGATCTACTCGATTCCCATAGTCTCTAAATCGGGGGGGGGGGGGGGGATGGGGACGCTCCTAAAAGAAGCATGCGTGGCGTAGGGATTATCCCAGGAGGGAGATGAACTCAGATGGAAAGAAGAGACATGAAGAAAGGTTTGAGATTCTAGAAAAAATCATGCCCGCGCCTCCACAACAAAATGACCACACAAGATAGGCGAGAGATGGAAAGAAAGAGAAAAGTCAGTCTCCTTACTAGTCCCCCATCCCCTTTGCCCCTTCTCCACCTATTTTGTCTTTTTTAGCAGTCTATCCAGATTTTTCTTCCACTTCCTTCGAGTTCCAACTCATGTCCATGACGACTTGTGCCTTATCAGGGCTTTCTAACTCCATAAGGCCTAGGATCACCTCGACCATGAGGAGGGAATATTCGCCTTCGGACTCCACTCTATATCAATTTCACGATTATGGATTTTTTAGGTGGATTTCTCACAAACTTTGAGCTTGGACGAGTTCCTCAACCCTTTGCTCTTCAAGTGGGGCTAGTTCGGTCGTTGAGATCAGGGAGAGGGCCCCAGATGAAGAGGTGTCAGACGTCGGAGCTGGTGCCGTTAGCCTGCTAGACGATGCACGCCCTTTCATGCCTTCTTGCCTGCCTTCTGTTCATTCCCTCAGGCCCGTGCATTTTGCCATGCCGCCAGGAATGAAAACGAATCCTACCCTACTGACTTACTAAAGAATCCAATTTCGGGAGGGGAAAGTCGGATAGGATAGCGATACAGGTCACCGGCAATCAGTTCTTGCTTATGGGATCTAGTTGGATGGGCATCATAGCTCAAAATTGCTAATTTCTGTTGGATTATATATATTTCTTAAAAGTCTAATCAAAATTCAAAATAATTGGAAGACTAAGAAGATGATATTGCCATTTAATATAACAAGAAAGAAGAGTTCCCTGTCTGCCCTTTTGGGCAGTCTGGCAGATTTTTCTCTATTCTAATATTTCTTGTTATATTCAATCCAGCTTTCTTCGACTAATATAAAGTGATGTGAATTTTTTCCTTTCGGATTTCCTCTACTAAGTTATTTTGTGAAGAAAGGCCTCAACCTTTTTGCTGTCGTCCAACTAGTATATAAGTTCGCTCCTTTGATTCGGCGGGAGGTACTCTCCCGCTAGACCAACCAAGGAGGTCGAGAACTGGCAAAGTCAGAGAGGTGAGTCCTAAGCCATGTCTGAACTGCTGAGCTGGTCTCTAAATGAGGTATGTTCTCTATCCGCCATTGTGGAGCTTCTTCTTTTAAACAAGGCCGTCCTGTCTCATTCTCTTTGAGAGAGCTCATGTGAGCGCCCGCGAACGAATGAGCGAGTATTGGGGATGCAACAGGAAGTGAGGGGAACTCGGGTGAGTTGCCCGAAGGCCCTGAGCCTTTCTTTAGAGAGTGAAGTCCCAAAATCCCTTTGGGTGTCCTAGGATTCCCTAGCCTCCGAGCGCATGTCAGTGAGTGTCCGCTCACGAATGCGCGAGTCCTGATTTCTTTCTCTGCTCTCTTTCCTTGGGGGGTCAGAGGGGGGATAGATGGTGGAAGGACTTTTCTTGGCCCGCTTTTTTGACTAGAGAAGGCCCTGCTATTTACTACTATGTAAAAGCAAATAAATGGTGCGAGCTATTAGCGAGTTAGAAGTGTCAGAGCGGACTAGGTAGCATCACAACAACTTACTGGGGATACAAAGGCATTCCATGGGTGTTAGGGTGTGCACGCTAACCATGGCAGTTCTCTAATCCACTAGTTCAAGTTGTCAGAGGTAGGACTCTAAGCGGCTAAGCAAGGAGAGTGACGTCTTCACTTTCACCCGCTCCTTCCCATCAACAATTAACTATAGCACAGTCGACGCCTACCATGAAATGACCCTTGATGCCTCTCCCCGTGAAGATCTAGAAACAACGCATCCCCGCAAAAACCAGACCAGTTCCTTGCTTTTTTTTTCTGTGCAATGATTGAGCACCCCTCGGGAACCCATAAGGAGAACCAGCCTCTGCCCCAATCGATATGTGGAAGCAGCAGTACCGACCCCCTATTCATGTTAAGAGCTCGGATGCTCAGACCCGACGGAGCAGCCTGACCCGAAGCAAAAGCCCCCCCTGCAGCTTCCGTCTGACGGACGGATGTCTGGAGTTACCAACCACAACTATGAGGGTCACTCACTGCCCCGGTAGACACAGAGGTTGAACCTCGACACCCGGCTTTCAGTTATAGGCTGGTTCCACATATCTCCTAGGCAAAAAGAAGAATTCATAACCTGTGGCTGCCTTCCGCCCCGTGAAATCAGCTACCTGCCTGTCAATAACCGCTTCTTCACCTGTTGACTAAGACCTGTGATTTGAATGCAGAGAGGGTTGAGCTACGTGACTCTTTCTAGGGACCTGACGATTGCCCTAGGCCTAATCCCTTTTGCCTTCCCGATCCGGAGGCCCTACTCTAATAATCTTGGACATTGGACTACTCGGAAAGGTAATAAAACTGGGTGCAGTCTCAAAGAGGGGGCTGAGATCTTTAATGGTAATCGTCAAAAGAGAATCAAAACGATATGAAATAACATATACAAAAAAAACCCCTAATTATTTTATATAGTTAATTATAGAAGAGGTTCAAGTAAGAAAGGAGGCAGGAGAGTGATACTAGAAAAGCCTTCCAGACCTATCCCTTCGCATGCTTCTCAGGCCCGAGCTCGTCACTAAGTACGAGTAAAGCAGGAGCTATTCCCATCCAGCTCCAACAATCTTTCATGTGGTGGGGACCTAGAGTTACTACTGCCATAGTTCGTTCCAACCTCTTTCCCCAATCGCGATATTACGGGTCAAAAGACTTTGACTTTTGGGACTAGTTTGCCCTAGCTTTGCGAAAGTGAGTTTATATTAGAAAGAAAATGAGTAGATGCAGATCTAGGTACTCTTTCTTCCTCATCTGAGGAATGGGCCAAGCCGATCCTGGCTCAGAAAGTGCGATATTTCAAAAGTGGATACTACAACTTGATATTCAAACTATATAGCTCCCGGCTTCCAGTTTTTTTTATAAAAGAATTGACAAGCAAAGCAATCGAGAGTATATCCATTAGTTACCTAGTCTCGAAGCGATGCCAACATTTCGCTCGATTATTAGGATTAGCCTGGTTATCAAGTTAGCACACCATTGAGGTCAATCTTCTTAGGCACATCCCTTTGCAAGGAAGGAAAGAGCTAGGGCTAAGTCAAGTGCTCGAGTAAGATATTCTAGTGTTGACTTGCCATTGGTTGAACCTTCTTTTCATTTGTATGCATGTGATGTTGGAACCTGAGAACCTCGGGACTACTAAGTAGGTTTGGTATGGTTTTCTCTTTTAGTTAGGAGGGCTGGTGGAATGGCTTTAGCTATTGACTCTGAGGGTGACCCATCAACATACCACTTCCTCTCTCTTTCTTGCTTTCTGGTGTCAGGTGCGGGAAGTCAGGGCTGCCGACGTCTGATCCAGGAGGAATTCCTCTTTATCTGTAGGAAGAGAACTAGCTTGGCTCGCAGGGCCAAAACATAGTATGATTAGTTGCCAACCCCGAGCGCATATATAGAGGGCCCTAAAGTGACCTTGGTCTCGAAGAGGCGGGCAGAAAGTCCTCTTCAGGGTCAAACTGTGGAATTAACCGAAAGAAGCGCGCTCTAGCTCTCCTACTAGATATTGGACGGGAGGGAGCCCACTCCTGAAAGAAGGGGAAGTCCACTTTACAGGGGCTCGATCAATCTAAGATCTATGTCGGGGGGGGGGGGGAGGGGGGAGTGAAATGCCTACTTTGAAGAGGGGATCAGAGATCAATGAAAGAGGCTAGACTCGTCGGGGGAAAGAGAGAAATTCCCACGCTCCTTCTTTGATAATGATCATCAGATCCTGCTCGATTCAAAGGCTTCCCGCTCTCAATCCATTACTGAGAGAAGAGATCTTCTTATTGAGGAAGGCGAAGCAACAAGGGAGAGAGTCAGACCTTTCCCAAGCAAGCTAGCCTTCAATTCCCTCACTTGATTTATGTATGCTTCCGGAAAGCATGGACAAGGTATTGAGACCTTGATGCAGAGAGAAGCCAAGGGCTACCTAAAGCACTATCAAAATCTACTCCTGCTCACGGGAGCTCCTCTAAGTGTTCTAGTTGGTGGAAGTAGAGGAGGCGGTGGCTTTTATATACTAGTTGGAGATGTAGTCAGGACTCGATGATCCGATGCACATTCTGAGAAGAGATTTCGATGAGGTTTCAAAACTATAGAAATAATTGGTGCAAGTAATTATGAGAATATATAAATTGAAACAAGCTATTATGCTGGCAAATCGAGAAGAAAGACCATCATAGATGTCGCTACCACTACTCTACTGCTTGAATTTATTTCGCGTGATTCTGACTTTGTTTTCCCTAGATATTCTATATTTAGTGGAGATGGGTCGGAAGATGATTAGATCATCGCATAAAATTTCTTAATATGTTTATCATTCAATATAATCATGAAATTTTATAATTTATTCTGATTAATTATTATATCATTTATGTAGAGTAACAAACAACAATCTTGAATGATTGCTTCATGATATGAAAATCCTAGTTTATCCTACAATAGTTGTAGGACAATTTTTCATGCAAAATCAAACTTGTTTGCTTGATATGAATAGAAATTTAGGGTTAGTAAAAATATTTTAAGATGCTTAAATTTCTGAATGTAAAATATATAATAAAATATCGATCATCAAAGGAATGGTCGATAAAACTGTAAGTACATTGATCCAATTGTATTGTTCTAAATAAGGATGTTGAAGGTGTCTAGACCGGGTATGCTAGTTTGGTTTCTTAATTAGCACCTTGCATGTCAAGGAAATGCTTCTTCCTAGCATAACTCAAGCGTCTGGCTGGATCTATTTTTGAGGAAGGTTAATATGAGTAAGTCAAGTTGTACTCTACTTACTAAAATCAGAATAATGAAGGATATGGGATAATCCTCAAGCACATCACGGAAGCATGAGCCTCGAATAGAATACGACGAAGAACGACTAGTCGGACTAGTTGTTCTATGCAGCGGAATTTAAAAATTTTCATGTGATGAAACCACATGATCCAAGAACGATTCTCAGATTGTTTCATTTAAAACCACATCAATTATATAGGAATACCTCTTGTAGCGTGGTTGATCGAGTCTCTATGAAAAGAGACCTCCTGTCTCAAGTCCGATCTTCGGAGAAGATGCTTGCGAGCGCGGGGATGAGTCGCGTGATCCTCACAATCCAAGAAGTTGATCCAAGCACGGGAACTCCTGATCTCGTCGCACGAGATCAAACACCTTCTTCATGAGTGAAGCACTCCAAAGAAGATGGAGAACCGAGGAACGTCGAGGCAGCGATGCGGTGACGAAGCTACGACGAGGCTTCTCCTCTAGGGTTTGGTGGACGGCCACTAATGGAGAGGAGAGAAGGGGTGACATGTTGAATGAGACAAGAGAGCTTGACATATCACAATTGCATAACCCAACAGAGCAAGGGGTGCCTCTCTATTTATAGGGTTTTGGGAGTCCATGGATCACAATCCATGGGATACACAAAATCAATGGATGAGATTGATTTGTGCTTCTTTCAATGGTCAAGATTGTTGTTGGTAAAAATATCAACAACTAATAAATTGATTTAGATTAAATATATTTGATAAATCAAATATGATTCAATCCCAAAACAAATCAACCAAACATGGAGTCAATTGGTTGGAGAATCCACCCTTCATATATGGAGTGGACGGCCACCAAGTTCCTTAGGGAAATTGTGGTCGTCCACCCTTCCAATATGGAAGGGTGGGATCTCCATCAATCTTGAGATCTCTTGTAATCTCTTTGATATTTACAACAACTCTTGTTGTAAATTATTCTACAAAAATAATTCATAATTATTTTGAAAATATTGCAATCTTGCCATTGAAGATTTGTGAATCACATTCACAACCCAAAATAAAATGTGATTTACATTTTCAATTAATTACACAATGTGAATCCAATTCAAATCATTATTAATCAACAAATATAAATCATAATAAGATCTCTCTAATACGTTATAAATCACATTTATAATATATTATGAATAATTGGATATTGCTATCCATATTATTCTTATCCACGATAATTAAATCACAATTAATTATATTGGATAAATATGCACATGCATCAAGATAGTTAAATCTCATTTAATTATCAATCTCTCAATGCTTAGATATAATTCAACTATGGAATTATTCTTGAACCCTTTCAAGAATAATGCGCTTTTTCAGCAGCTACTTGGAGATAAGGATAGGGCGATTGTATTGTTCCACCTATTGTGACTTGGATATTGAGATCACATCTCAAATCCCGATCTCATGGACCTCCCACAGATGCTTGATTGAATCAAGGACGTAGACCTAATCTTCTCATTGTATATGAATTTCATTCAGACTAATGTCCAATACATGGACTAAGATCAGGTCACTTCTCTATTGAGAGGAGTCACTAAAATCCAAACCTATTTCATCACTCCCTCAGAATGGAACCGTCATGGATATACAATCGTTTATGATCACATCACCCTCAGGTATTCCCAAACCTATACATCCTGCATACTGGAAGACCTATGATGAAACCCAAAGATGTAGATCAATCTCGTATTGTTTTCTTTAGGGTTTAATCATCAAGTTTCTCAATCTTGGTCATTGGGAATTGGTATTGATTATATGCTTTCCCAAAGCATATATCATACCGTCAAATTCTTGTCATGCTTCCAAAGCATTACGACCATGCATGTAATTTGTTCAGTCCCAGTACCTCATGAGTGAGCTCATGTCTTCCGGTTTACAAGTGAACCTGTATGATCCCTTTGAGAGATCGTTTTATTCATATGTCCTTACATGCACACCAGCTCGCCGATGTATAGACCTTGGTTAGGTCATCAATCTATTGGTCTGCCAAATGCACACACTCAGACATATAGTAACACATCTGTCTCTGGTCAGAGGATGCATGCCTATGCTGTGACAGTATTCAACATAGGTCTTTGGTTATCTCGATCTCGTTAAGTCAACTCTTTGACTCCACTAATTTGACACCTCCGAATCACTATTCCCATGTAGAGGACATGCATCAAGAGGTCGGCCAGATATCATCCAAATGAGAAAGGATTGCCATCTCCTACTCAGGCTGGAGATCCTCTCTTAACAATCATTTGACGGTACTTGATGAGTCCTCAATCTAACTCTTTAGATATTCATCCAAGCACCAGCCTCTATGATTCAATAATTGAATCAACAGTTGTATGATCTTTAAGACAGCCAAGGTACATTACTCTAATTGTACTAAGGGACCTATTATGCAAATTTGTTATTCTTCATTTCAGATCAGGGAATGATATTCGCAATAACATTTATTGCGTAATGGCTCGTCGTGGGTTTGCATGTCCAACAATCTCCCACTAGCCCAAACAGCCATTAATGGGCTAATCATTTAAACCCACACTCATGTGACAATCATAGGCTATTTAGAAAATGGCTAAGTAAGCTGATCAATCACTCTGTTCCCAAGAGACTATGCCATGTCCTTTTATGGCACTTGCATATCCCAAGGTAACAGTGCCCACATCCAATGCGAAGGTTTCATACTTGCAGCCAATACTCAATTTTGTCAGCTATAGTGTCCTTGACACTACAACTTAATAATTATCATAACCAGTTTTTCCATTATCCTTATCAGAAATACCCTTATTCCTGGAGATCTCTATCTCCTAAGGTATTCGTAATTAAGATCTTTTAGATCTCCATCTATAAAGTCTTAATTTCTTGATGATAAGACTTAGAGATCACTATCTCACAAGTCTTGTCCTCTATGAAGATATAGTTATTATCACAATCAAGTATTTTATCACTATAGTAGGATTAGTAACAGTTTACTTCTCCCATTGCATGGTAGACATCTAGCTTTTGTACACATCTAGCATACACCCAGCTTCTCAGAATTGATGCACAAGGGCTAGCAGTTTTAGCATTCACATCCTCAACTCTTTGAGGTGCTATCCCTTTAGATAGGTCAGTACCATATCTTAAGGGAATGAAGCCTTTCTTCGAATTTTCCAGAAAATAGAATGTGTCCAAGGTGTACCACTAATGCGACTATCCCAATACCTTCTTTCTTTGCTTCTGAACAACTTCAGAACTAAGATCTAAGAGGTATCATTGAGATCATATATCAAGATATGGAACAACCAGTTATAAAACACTTATTATTATCCATATATCATTTAAATGATTAGGATATTATCTACATTTAGCATGATAAATGCAATGGCACTCCCACTAAGCTTCACATGGTTCATTAAGATTCTATCTGAAATCGTAACATTTATAATTTCATTAAATATTATGTTCCAACTATAAGAAACTTGTATGAGTCCATCGATGGAATTCCTCAGCTTGCGCACCTTGCTTTCCTCATCCATGAAGCAATGGGGCTACTTCACGTGAATATCCTCAAAGAGGTATTCATAGAGGAATACAATCTTGACTCACATCTTGAAAATGCTATAGTCAAGTTGTGTAGCTAGGGTTAGCTATATTCTGATGGATTTAAGCATGATCATTGAAGAGCAAGTCTAATCGCAAGCGATGTCTTCTCTTCGGTGTGTAGCTCATGGCTACGAACCGTGCTTTGAAGGTCTCTGCCTTCTCATCAGGTTCCCTCTTTCTCCTGAAGATCCATTTACACATTAAGGGGTCTTAACCATATAGGTGGATCCTCGAGGGTCCACAACACTTGTATATGAAGTGTAAATTAGACCTTTATTGCTAACATCCATCTTTCCATGTCATGATCCTCAGGAGCTTCATCACATGAAGTCCGATCATTTTCAGACTTAACTGACACATAGAATACATCCTAAACTTATTTGAAGAAGTATTAGTGTTTCATCATCAATAATTCTTTTAGTTTCCAATTTCAGGAGCCTCATTATATTTTCAAGATTAAATGAGTTCCTTTACTTTGTTTTCATCTTGATTCTCATGTGAGTCATCCTCTAAGAATCGCATTCTCAGAGATGGGATCTTTTAAGAATCTCAAGGTCACAAAGTAGGTATCCAATACCATCCTTTATTTTCCTAATGAAGTAGCACTATCCAATGCCAGATTCCAGATTACTTGCATGGAACCTTATTAAGGATATATATTGTAGTCTCTACTACATATATTCCTTGGAAACTAATAGATAATTATGCTAATATTCATCATTGATCATATCATGTCACACATGGTCCAATTGTATCTCCCTACAACTCTCTTATTGAGTTTAGGTTTATTAGGAGGAGTGTGATAGAAATGATATTCATATCTCTATAAGGTATTCTATGAATTCATCTAATAGGTGCTGACTACCTAGATTAGATCAAATTCATTTAATCTTCCTTTAAACTTTGGTTCTAAACCAAAATTGTGAAATCTATGAACATTTCAAAGGTTTCTAAGTGAAGAGAAGAAATATCATATCACAAATAATCACCAATAGATATCACATATCCAAAATGTTTATTCTGATATAGATGATTCACATACATCAATATGTATGAGATCTTGAATACCTTGACGTCTTACACCATTCCAAGGAAGGGTGTATTGGACATTTTTACTTTTGAATACAATATTCATAAATATGCAAGATTTGAACATTTAGACAATCTAAAGTTTCATCTCTTATTAGTCTATTGATCATATTAACAGACAAATATCCAATGCTTGATGCCAGATCATTATCAAATGATCTTCATTCTCCTATTGATCTTTTAAGGTTTAATTTCAGTATTAGAAATGTTAATGAACCATTCATTAATTTTCTAATATAGTAGAGTCCTCTAGATATCAAAATACTATCTGAAATATATCCATCATAACTCTTTATGATGTGTTTATTCCAGAAATCATGTCTATTTCCAACATTTACAAATAAACTATGAGTGTTTTCTAATATCTAGGTAGTAGAGACATTCTCTAAAACTAAGGGCTCTCCCACTGAAAATATGAAGTCTATCTATCTAACAGAGATTGTTGCAACAATTGTATTACTATCCATGGATGACTATTAAACCTTAAGATCAAATTTCAGTCTTCTTATATATATGCAACCAATTGCAAGTGTTATTTGAAGAATAAGATACAATTATTTTGATCTTATCAAATAAGAAAGTCAATTTCAATGATTAAATGCAGATTATTCCGATGTACTATCCGAGTCCTTCTCTAAGGATCTAGATAGACTTGATAGTCATACTATCTATTCATCAACTTATTGCAGTATTGGCATTCATCCAACTATTTCGATGTCATATGGAAGTTACAATAGTACGGTCAACTCTTCGACTTTCCTTCTTACTTGGGTCCAACCCATGCTTCCAATGCGCTCCCTTTATCTATAAACAGCCATTGCTTTAGACGAAGGATCTCTTATGCTGAATTCAAAAGATTTGAATATAAGAGCATTTTAACATTTATACATGCTTCATTCAATTCATACAATATGAATATTCTGAAGCTTCATGAATGACTAGAGTATAGATAGAAGAATGATGACACTCATCGTATCTTCATCCATCTGAACTCTTAAAAAAATTGGTTCAGGTAGGTACTCAAACAATTTTGAATACATCATCTCTTATAGAGCTACCATTCTGCATGATGTAGAGAACCACGTCATTTATGATTAAATGTCAAGAACAGATATGTATGCCAGAGCATCTTCTTAGAATTTTATAAGGATTATTTGACAATTACGATCATCATCGACATGTCACTTCCAAAGTATATTCGATGAGAGATCAGGACTATAGAGACATACAAACTCTAGGTTTGTAGTCCTATTGTTTATTTAATTGTCACTCCTCATTATTATGAGGAAACTTGCACATTGCAACCACATACAATATGTGTCTAACTGCAAGTACACTATCTTAATCATGGATCCAATCCATGATATTTTACTGGTTATTATTGAGTATAATATTGAGTAGGTTTAATGAATAATTATACGAAATAAGAAATTTGCATAAGTGTATATATTTATATATATATATATATATACATATTTTACTTCGATTTAGGAATTTTTATATCAAAGTTGACTTGCCTTGTCAATAATGAAAGTTCATTCCCTTAATCGCTTTCAGTGTAAGAGATATACTTACCAATATATCTCAAGCAAGAACTGGGATCTCCTTCCTTATCTTTGTCACATCCCAATAATATGAGAACATGTAACTCGGATAAAAAGAAGCGGGAACACATTCTACCTTGCAAGTCCAACTTGCATCTTCCAATTCGATCTTTAACACCCGGGCCCACCGCCCCTAAGGTGATGTTGACCCATCATTAATTGAACCAACCGTCAACTGGAATACAACTCGCTATGCACAATCCAATATCGCCCCAATAAAATGAGGACCCGATATTAGGGTCACTACGCATACGTCCTTACTCTTTCGAGAAGCGATGAGCCCGATCCAAATGGATCGTATGTAGGAACTGTCACTTCGGACATACATCTCCTACATATAATATCTGACGATGGAACCCTTCGCCTTGACCGGAGACTATGGATGTCACTTATGTGATCCTCCACCTCATATTCAAATTTTAATTAATTATTATGTATCATATTCATATAATTAATTCTTACAGGGAAATACACATCTATTCATAATAGAGTGTTTTAAATTGGATGTAATTAACTTAATCACATTAAATTAATTATCAATCCAATTCAATCAAGAAACTTGATTTTACTTGAATATATGATATTATCTCAAAGTACGTATTAATTCAAAATTTAATAATTAGAAAATACATCATGATCTCTCAGGCATCATTCGTTCCCTACTCGCTGTCATGGCCAGTACCGGTGGGAGTGGGACGGACCGCACACGGTGCAACCTGCTTCCCCAACGCTCCCCGACTAGACACCATATCCGTCTCGGGAAAAAATAATGCCGAGTCAATCACTTTGTACTTGAGATGATCATCGGTTATTCAACCAAAATTATAACATATAGTAATAATCAAAACAATTTTGATTATAAGAAAATTTACTGACCAAATTCCCAATCCTATTCAAGCAAGTTGTTTGTTGATTGTGTTTCCAATTATGATCTAGATCAAATCTAATCATTTTAAATGTTGAGGACAATTAAATTAAGGAAATAATCATCACTAAATATTTCTCAAATATTTTCCGTAATTATTTCATGAAATTAACAATTAATTTCACTAACTGACAATCACATGGTTATTGATTAGGAATGTAATTTCAATAGTGACCCCTACTTACTAAAATTAACATATCTCAATCAAATCAAATCCAAATTATGCAAAATCAGTTTCCAAAGATTGATAATTTGATTTATGATATAACTTAAGCGATATTTCACGTATTTCTAGGCGCATCAAAACAGTAATTAACTCATTAATCATGTTAAGATTCGCAATATCCGCAATAGTAAATACATATTCATTAAAACGACCATATCTTGAGCAAACGGAATCCAAATTACGTAAAATCAGATCCTATGGTTTCCTTATTTAATGGGAAACAAAATGCAAGTGATTAATTCGTGTTTAAATATTTTAAACAGGGCCGAATTTATTCTCTAAACAGATGTACGAAAATGAAATGCGACAAAAAAAACTTTCGCAAGCTTAACGATCCCAAGTCATCTTAGGCTTACGGATCGTATACAAAACCCTTAAACCTGACTCTGATACCACTTGAAGGATATGGGATAATCCTCAAGTGCATCACGGAAGTGTGAGCATCATATCGAATACGACGAAGAACGACTAGTCGGACTAGTTGTTCTATGCAACGGAATTTAAAATTTTTCACGTGATGAAACCACATGATCCAAGAACGATTCTCGGATCATTTCATCTAAAACCACATCAAGTATATAGGAATACCTCTTGTAGCGTGATTGATCAAGTCTCTACGAAAAGAGACCTCATGTCTCAAGTCCGATCTTCAGAGAAGACGTTTGCGAGCGCGAGGATGAGTCGTGTGATCCTCGCAATCCAAGAAGTTGATCCAAGCAAGGGAACTCCTTATCTCGTCGCACGAGATCGAACACCTTCTTCGTGAGCAAAGCACTCCAAAGAAGATGGAGAACTGAGGAACGCCGAGGCGGCAGAGCGATGGCGAAGCGACGACGAGGCTTCTCCTCTAGGGTTACGTGGACGACCACCAATGGAGAGGAGAGAAGGGGTGTTGTGTGGAATGAGAGAAGAGAGCTTGATGTATCACAATTGCATAACCCAAGAGAGCAAAGGGTGACTCTCTATTTATAGGGTTTTGGGAGTCCATGGATCACAATCCATGGGACACACAAAATCAATGGATGAGATTGATTTGTACCTCATTCAATGGTCAATATTATTGTTGGTAAAAACCAACAACTAATAATTTAATTTAGACTAAATATATTTAATATATCAAATATGAGTCAATCCCAAATCGAATCAACCAAACAAGAGTTAATTGGTTGGAGAATCCACCCTCCATATATGGAGTGGACGGCCACCAATTTCCTTAGGGAAATTGTTGTCGTCCACCCTTCCAATATGGAAGGGTGGGATCTCCACCAATCTTGAGATCTCTTGTAATCTCTTTGATATTTACAACAACTCTTGTTGTAAATTATTCTACAAAAATAATTCATATTTATTTTGGGAATATTGCAATCTTGTCATTGAAGATTTGTGAATCACATTCATAACCCAAAATAAAATGTGATTTACATTTTCAATTAGTTACACAATGTGAATCCAATTCACATCAATAATTAATCAACAAATATAAATCATAATGAGCTCTCTCTAATACATTATAAATCACATTTATAATATATTATGAATAATTGGATATTACTATCCATATTATTCTTATCCACAATAATTAAATCACATTCAATTATATTGGATAAATATCCACATGCATCAAGATAATTAAATCTTATTTAATTATCAATCTCTCAATGCTTATATATAATTCAACTATGGAATTATTTTTGAACCCTTTCAAGAATAATGCATTTTTTCCTCAGATACTTGGAGATAAGGACATGGCGATTGTATTGTTCCACGTATAGTGACTTGGATATTGAGATCACATCTCAAATCCAGATCTCATGGACCTCCCATAGATGCTTCATTGAATCAAGGCCGTAGACCTAATCTTCTCATTATATCTGAATTTCATCCAGACCAATGTCCAATACATGGACTAAGATCAGGTCACTTCTCTATTGAGAGGAGTCACTAAAATCCAAACCTGTTTCATCACTCCCTCGAAATGGAAGCGTCATGGTTATACAATCGTTTATGATCACATCACCCTCAGGCATTCCCAACACCTGTGCATCCTGCATATTGGAAGACCTATGATGAAACCCAAAGATGTAGATCAATTTTGTACTATTTTCTTTAGGATTTAATCATCAAGTTTCTAAGTCTTGGTCAATGGATATTGGTATAGATCATATGCTTTCCCAAAGCATATATCATAGCTTCAAATTCTTGTCATGCTTCCAAAGAATGACGACCATGCCCGGAATTTATTTAGTCCCAATACCTTATGAGTGAGCTCATGTCTTCCAGTTCACAAGTGAACCTGTATGATCCCTTTGAGAGATCATATTACTCATATGTCCTTACATGCACACCAGCTCGCCGGTTTATAGACCTTGGTTAGGTCATCAACCTATTGGTCTGCCAAATGCACACACTCAGACATATAGTAACACATCTATCTCTGGTCAGAGGATGCATGCCTATGCTATGACAGTATTCAACAAAGGTCTTTGGTTATCTCGATCTCGTTAAGTCAACTCTTTGACTCAACTAATCTGACACATCCGAATCACTATTCCCATGCAGAGGACCTGCATCAAGAGGTCGGCCAAATATCAGCCAAGTGAGAAGGATTTCCATCTCCTACTCAGGCTGGAGATCCTCTCGTAACAATCATTTGACGGTACTTGATGAGTCCTCAATCTAACTCTTTAGATATTCATCCATGCACCAGCCTCTATGATTCAATAATTGAATCAACAGTTGTATGATCATTGAGACGGCCATGATACATAACCCTAATTGTACTAAGGGACCTATTATGCAAATTAGTTTTTCTTCATTTCAGATCAGGGAATGATATTCGCAATAACATTTAATGCGTAATGGCTCGCCATGGGCTCGCATGTCCAACAAATAATACATACTTTTGAGAAGAAATACTATACAGTAATATTAAGCAATCCTAATTATTTATTGGTTGCATTGGATTACTAATGAATTTAATGTGATTAATTTACTTGATCTAATTAAAATTAAAATAAATAGTCTATTATTAATAGGATTATAATTCCCTTGGAAGAACAAATAATGGGAATTTAATTCATAAGGATTAATTAAAATTTGAACGGGATATGTAGGATTATAAGTTGACATCCTTGGTCTCTCGTCAAGGCGAAGGATTCTGTCATCATGGATTGATATTGGAGACGCCTATACAAAGTCATAGCTCCGATATACAAGTATACACCGATCTGGGCTCTTTGCTTCTTGTAAGAGACATGCCGTATGCATAACGACCACAATATTGTTCCTCATATAATTGAGGCAATATTGGATTATGCATGTCATGGGATAATCCTCTTGATAGTTGGTTTAATTAACAATGAGTGAACATCACCTTAGGAGTGGTGGGCTCAGGTGTTACAGAACAAATAGAGAAATGCAAGTTGGGCTTGCAAGGTGGAAAAAGTTCTCTCTTCCTTCACCTGAGTTGCATTTTCTCCTAATATTGAGGTGTGACGAAGGTAGATGGGAGATACCAGATCTTGCTAGAGATATAGATGTAAGTATATCTCTTATTTTAAAAGTTGTATAAGGAAATCAATTTTCAAAGTATTAAAAAGCAAGACAACTTTGATTTAAAATTCCTTAATCAAAGAAGCTTATATACATAAAATTTTTTATTGTATATATTCTATTAAGTGCATCTTTAGTATTAGCTAAAATCCATGAATTATCAACAAGCTTCTAGAGGTCAACCACCTAACTGGCCAAACTATTCAAACTAGCTCAGAAACTTGGAGCTTGTTCTCTCTACGGAGTGCATCAGTTATATGCTGACCAAGAATAAGCATATAAACCTTAAGTCAGAAGAGAAATAACATTTAATGAAAATTTTGATGAAGACCACTCGCTGGCTCGGTGTTATATTCTAGGGTCCTTGTCCAATGTGCTTAAGAAGCAACATATAGACATTGGGAGCACCCGTGATATAATGTTGAATCTTAAGGAGATGTTCGGAGACATAACCACACTCAATGTTATAACACAATGAAAGAAATGATTCGTTCAAGATGCATAAAGGGACATCAGTTAGAGATCGCATAATCAAAATGTTTGGTTACCTCTCTAAACTGGGGACCCTCAGGGCAGAGATGGTTGCAAACATGCATATTGACTTCATTCTGTTGTCTTTGCCACGTCTTTCAATGGTTATGCAGTATCTCACCATGTGAATAGACTATATTTATCTAATGCTGAGCTCATGGCTTCACTGAAGTCCGTAGAGGACATCATGAACAAAGAGAGACCTACATGCAGTGCAATGGTTACATAAGTCTAGGGTAAGCGTGTTCGGAAGTAGGAGTCCCAGAAGAGTTTGACCCATAATTAGAAGAAGAGTCAAGATATTGGCTCCTCCTCCTCTCAGACTTCCACTCTCCTGACATCCAAGAAAGCAGATGTTTGTCATCACTGTAAGAAGAAGGGGCAATGGAAAAGGAACTGTCCTGACTACTTAAAACCTTGGAAAAGGGTAAAGGTATCGCTCCAATAGGTATAAAATCTATTTTCAACATTGAAGCTGATTTTCTCATAGGACGAGAAGGTTGTTGGTTTATTGATTGTAGTACTTCTGTTCATGTATGCAATGCGTGGCATTTGTTTCAGAAAACTAGAAAGCTTGAGGATGGAGATATAGGCATCCAGAAGGGATTTGATGCAAATGTTGCAATAGTCACCGTCATGGTTTGCAGACTATCTTTAGATAGTGGGATAGTATTATTACTTAGAGAGTGTCTCTATGTACCTAAAGTTATAAGGAACTAGTTATGTGTATCTAAATTAGTTGGAAATGGATATGAGTTCTAATTTTATAATAAAGTTGTCACAAGTCATTATGGTAAGCATATTGTAGATGGTTTTATAACTTCTTGTGGACTCTTTGAATTGTGCATTGATAACCTCAAGTGATCTAAAGAGAATGATAATCATTTAACCATGAATGGCGTCAAAGGTTTGGTTATTTATCTATTGATAAGATCAATAGATTAGTAAAAGATGGACTTTTAGATTTTCTTAAAGTCCAAATTTTACCTACCTATGAACACTATACTCAAGGTAAAATGACTAGATCACCGTTCTGAAGTAAGGGTACTAGATGCGAAGATATACTTAACCCAATACATACTGATGTATGTGGTCCCTTCACTACTGTGGCTCGAAATAGATATCGATATTACATGACTTTTATTGATGACCAATCACGGTACATGTTTATCTTCCTATTACATCACAAATCCAAAACCTTTGAAAAGTTCAAAGAGTTAATGACTTTGGTTAAGAACCAAATTGATAGGAAGTTAAACAAATTCGATCTGACCGAGGTGGCAAGTACCTCCAATCTCACTCCTCCTGAAACTCCCCAACTAAATGGTGTTGCTAAAAGACGCAGTATGACCATCATGGATATGGTCATTTCATTGATGAGTAAAACATATTTACCTCTTAGTTTCTGGGGGTATGCTGTAAAGACTGCAATATAGACACACACACACACACACACACACACACTTAATAAGCTTCCTAGTGAGTCCATGCTAAATCCCTCATGATCTTCGTGTTGGAACCAAACTAGTCTTAAACACTTGAGGATATGGGGTTGCTTGGTTCATGCCAAGAATGTGGATGCAAGTAAGCTAGAATCTTGCACAGAGAGTGCTACTTCATTGGGTATGTAAAAAATGCTATTGGATACTAACTTTACAATCTTGAGATTCAAAAGGTATTCTTCTCTAGGGATGTGAAATTCTTAAAAGATAATTTCCTTAAAAGTCAAGACAATAATGAAGTAAAGGAACTTACTGAATCCTCTGACGATATTGAGGTTCCTGAATCAAAGAAGAAGAGACACCCATACCTCTTCAAAGGAGTTCGATGGTGGTCATGCCACCTGAAAGGTATGGATTCCATGTGTCAGGCGAGACTGATAATGATCCGACTTTATATGATGAAGCAATCACGGATCATGACATGGATAGATGGATACTAGCCATGAAGTATAAAAAATACTCCATGCACAAGAATAGTTTATGGACCCTAGAGGATCCACCTGAATAGGTAAAATACATTGGGTGTAAATGGATCTTCAAGAGAAAAAGGGGATCTGACGGGAAGGTAGAGACCTTCAAGGCATGCCTCATAGTCAAGGGCTACATATAGAGAAAAGGCATCGACTACGATGAGACATTCTCTCCTGTGATCATGCTCAAGTCCATCAAGGCATTGCTAGATATAGCTATACATATTGACTATGCCATCTGGTAGATGGATGCCAAGACTATGTTCCTCAGTAGATACCTCGTGGAGGATATCTATATGGAGTAGCTTTAGGGCTTCATAGCTAATGAAGGTAATGTGTGCAAGCTAAAGAAATCCATCTATGAGATCAAACAAACTTCTTGTAGCTAAAACAGTAGATTTGATGAAACCATAAAGAGTTATGATTTCATTTAGAATCCTGATGATCCATGTACATACAATAAGCTTAGTAGGAGTGTTATTGTGTTCATCGTGCTTTACATAGATGAAATACTTATCATTTGGAATGATACATGGATGATGACTAGTGCTTAGGTACGATTATCCCATTCATTTGCGATGAAAGATCTTGGTGAAGCCTCTTACATCTTGGGTCTGAAGCTACTTAGAAATAATGAAAAGAGGATTTTGAGATTGTCCCAACATGGGTACAAGAAGATCTAGAAAAAATTCTATATGGAAAATTCCAAGAAAGGTTTCCTTCCCTTAAGACGCGGTATACACCTATCTAAAGGGATAGCTCCTCAAAGCGTTGAGGAAAAGAAGGCCATGGCTGGATACCCAAACACATTAGTTGTGGGAAGCCTAATGTATGCCATGATGTGCACAAGGTTAGATATCTGCCAGGCAATGGGAGTGGTAAGCCTTCACCAATCATGCATTGGAGAACAATAATGGAATGTAGTGAATAACATCTTCAGGTATCTAAGACGGATGCAAGATTACATCTTGGCCTATGAAGATGGTGATCTCCAAGTCTTAGAATACACAGATTCAGACCTCTAGTCTGATATAGATGATTGCAAGTCAACTTTAGGGCTTGTATTCTTGTTGAACGGTGGTGTTGTGAGCTTGAGAAGGAAAAAGCAGAACACCATGTTAATTCAACGACAAAAACTGAGTACACTACCACATCAGATGCTGCAAATGAGGTGGGGTGGTTGCGCAAGTTCATCATGGAGTTGGGTGTAGTCTCCTTAGATACTCTCATCCTATGTATTGTATTTTATTTATTTATATTACTGTATTTACATTATTTATTTATTTACAACATTATTTAACACATATTTAAATATTTTTATAGCATTTTTATGGTTTAATTTATATGTATAAATAATTACATGTGTCTTGTTTCATAGGTACATTATACATATATATTAAGCTATATTAATTATTTTTTCCATTTTTAATTATATTTAATTTTTATTTGTTTTATTTATAGATGTTATATATTATGTACAATTATTTAAAAATATATAGAGGTTAAAATATGAAAATTAGATAGCTTTTACATCTTAGCTCCAACTCAAATGAAACCACCTTCATTTGAAAGATAATTTAATTTTAAATACAATGGACGTGAGTTTGTATCAATTTGAGTTCAAATGGAGAAGATATTTGTTAATGAAATTCTATTTACAACTTTTCAACTAAGTGTACCTGATGACTTGTGCATGATTTATTTTTGCCAATATTTTTCTTATTTTCTATACATTGTTATGTACAAGTTTTATGTTGAACATGTTATTGTTTGTGGTGTGTATAATGATGAATAAAATAGTAGAATTTTAAGTTATTTACATATTATATTATACTTATATTTTCTAGGGTTTTATGTGTATTTCTGTATATTATTTCACCATATCTCCTCCTACTTTATTCCTAATCGACCTAGTCATTATTTGACTTGGTCTCTGGGTTCAGGGTTAGTCAGTATCCTTGATACTTCCTTTATCTTCTTTTCTTTTCTTTATTTTTTATTTAGGGTTTAAATATATACATTTGCACAGTATTTCTAGCGTACTGTTAGAGTGTTAATTTAGGCAAGTTAGAAATATTTATATACGTTTATCTAGGGATTTAAAGCTTAAATAAATGAATGAAGGTGAATAAATGGCTATTCATCACCCCCTGCATTTAGCTTTGCTAGTCCCGAGAAAACTCTTATTAGGGGATAAAGTGGTGAAAGAGAAAATAAAGAAAAGGAAAATAAAGAAGTTAGAATGATTATGATTCTTAAACTTATCTCAAAAATCAATGTTTGGAGCTTGGTCAGACCTAGATTGTTAATTTGTCAGAACCTTATTGAAAATATGATCTAAAACTTAATAGCCCTCAAGTTCCTCAAATCCTTTATTCAGTTCACCTTAATAGCCCAGTTAGAATGAGTTTTTTATACACAAACTCTTATGACTATGAGACTTACTTTTGGAATGTATAAGAAATGTAGCTTCCTCCATCTGAAGTGGCAAAGAAACAATTTTTCTCAACAAGGTAACCCTAATTTCCCTATCTAGCTACTCTTTCCTCGAAGAATAGAGTATTTCCTTCGAAGTTCAAGTGCAACCGGCTCAAGAAGAGGAGATAGAGAGAAGAATGGACTATGGCCAATATAGCCACATATCCTTTGGATCTTGGCTAGTGTAGACAAGTCTCCAGTTGCAGGAAACCTTATAACTTTGACTTGAAGCATAAGCCCTGCTTATTGATACATAACTCAGATGAGAATGATTTTTCACTGATGTTTTGTCCATCTAACTTTTTTTGAGTCTTTATTTAATTTTTTTCGATGTACATGTGTAACAACATTTTCAAAAGGAGTTTTTCTTCTTGAGCTAGTAGACTATCCCTCTTTTGAAGCTTTATTGCAACCCACATCATCCTACCTTTAGACGTCAATGCCACTGATTAAGTTGGGGTTGCACTGACCTCCTATTAGGGTGGCGTATGTTTCTACATGTGTGCTTCTCAAGTTAAAGACATCTACCCTCACCACCTCATCTGAGTTGAACTATGTGTAGAGTGCTTGTCGAAGTTAGGCCACTATCAACAAGGGTCATGCGTGTGCCAAGAAATATTCTACTTAGGCTAATCAAGGTAACACGTGAACACAACCTTGTGGACTCAAAGAATTAAGTCACATTGACCTGAAAAGTCTTAATTCTGATTCATATAAGGTTGTTGTGAATTTAAGTGGATTGGGATATAAATCAAGCTCCAATCTTTAGATTTTATTCCAGACCAATTTAATTGTCAAAAGCATTCCGAAAATGCAAATGCAAATGTAAAGATATTTTTGTGAGGCAAATTTTCTTATTTTAAATGTTTTATGTTATTTTTGAAGTGTTTTTCATATTTTTTATGAGTTTTGAAATTGTTTTATTTTTACATGTTTTCGAAAGGGTTAGTGAATTGCATGTATTTATAAGTATTATGTGCATATTAATTAAGGATTATATATATAAGTTTTATACATGATTTATTTGAAAAATAAAACAGTTTTGCAACATGATTATGTACAAGGTTCTTAAGAATCATCTGAAACATTTTTGAAAATTTTTTACGAATATTTTTTGAAAATTTATGTTGCAAAAAATTTTACTAATTTTTACAAACAATTTTTACAATATTTTTACAAAATGATATTTTACAAAGGTTTGAAAATATTTTACATTGATTTTCAAAGATTTTCCAAAAGAGTTTTCAAAACGTTTCGCAGCCATTTTTTCAAAATCATTTGCAAAATAATTTCAAAAAAAATTTATACAAATAGTTTATAAAAACTTTCACATATATTTACAAGACATTTTCAATCTTTTTATTTGCTACCCTTACCCACTGTATATTAGCCATATTATTGAAAATTACAAAAAAGTATGAGTTATGAGTAAAGTATATATGTCATATATACGACCCCACTATACTTAGCTTGAACTATGTCCTCATAGTGAACACGGAACAACAAAGGAAGACATAACTTATGCTAAGTATAGAAGAATACTATATTACAACGACTCGAAGAATGAGAAGTCGATTGCCCCCTGCCCCTATACTTAGGATCAAGTAATCCTGAGTATAGACTGTACACTAAACATGGATGATCGAGGATGTGACTATATGAAATAAACGACTCGAGTTGTCTCCCCATATACTTAGGGTACAAAGTCCCTATGTATATACAAAATATCAACAAATTAGAAGATAAGAGAGAGAACAAAAATGAGAACTCAAGTTACTCATCTCCCCTATAATTAGGATATGATTATCCTAAGTATAAAACTGATGAAAGGAATGAAAAAATAAAATGAAAGAATGAAAGAAATGAAAAGAAATAGAAAATAATAAAACAAAAAATAACTTTGTGCTTATTTGTCTAAATATTCTGACGGGAGATCTGCTAGAAATGTCACATCTACTGAATTGACAATGGACAAGAATGTATCATGCTCTAAATAAAGCTTCAACAATTGTCCATTGACTACGAGCGGCTATGCATCAGATGGCAACTCATATATGACAATGGTACCATTGTCGCACAACGTCTTTACTAAAAACGACTGAGTCCATTTGCCTTTGAGTTTTCTCAGGAATATCTTCAATTTTACAGCAAATAACCACACCTTCTGACCATGCTCGAAAGTCTTTCATCTGATATGCTTGGTGTACTATCGTTTGACTTTCTCCTTGTGCATCAGGTTGTTATCACTTGCATAATCTCAGAATTTCAGGATTTGTTCAGATTAATCTTATGGTTCTGACCACTTACTTGTGAGTCCAAATTGCAAATGTTCACTGTCCAAAGAGATTTATGAATTAATCTGACAGACAGATGACAAGGCTTTTCATAAACAAGGTGATAGGGAGATATACTAATGAATATGTGATTTATCATGTTTTTATATCTTTTACTGAGCAAAAATCATGCATAATTACTTGTAGTTTTCTTGATTTATTGCAAAATTTTCATTTCATGACTTTTATGCATAATGCATTTAAAATCATTTAAAAAATTGCATAACATTTCTCACATAACAAATTAAAGAAAAAGAGAGTCTTGTATTAGTTAGTTTTTGTCAATAAATATGGGCTCCATGATCATATTAAGTTTGCAACATTTTAATTTTTATTTTTTTTGGTTATCTTAAGAGAGGTCAAAGGGACTCCAATTTGATCCCTCTTCATTTGCAAAAAAAGGGAAAAACATTTCACTATAAGACAAAAGTAAATGGTATCAACATTTGGAAAAAAAATAAAAAAATAAATGAGCATAGACATCAATGATGACGTCAGTCCCATCATCTTCAACCTCTCGCCCCTCGTGCCCCTCCGCCTTCGTCCCCCGCACGCAACCGTCACTTGCCTCCTCTTCTCCCACCCCACTGCAACCACTGTAGCGGTCCGCCTCCTCCCAATGCCAACCGATGTTGCCTCTATAAGAGGGAGAGAGGAGGCAAGATCGTGGAGAACCACCCATCATAGAGCCCCTGACCGAGAACCCATTTGCTGAGATCGATTAGCCCAAGACCCATCATTGCCCTGCCGTGATACCCCGACCGAGGACCCATCCATCACTACAATGCCGACGCCCCATGCTCCTCTACACCACCCAACACTCTCCGTCACTCTCCTCTTGCCTTGCTGCCATCCTGAGCTTTGCTGCCCTGGGCTTCATCGCCCCGTGGTCGAGAACAATTGGGAGCAACCCCAGCTTTTAGTGTTGGAGAACAAGGGCTCCATTGCAAATTTCTTAATTTCTCTATATTATTATTTTTTTAGTTGGATCTCAATACAGTTTTATTTAACCTTTGATAATTTTCTATAATTTTTCCAATTTTGGTTATTTAGTTAGTGACATTTGCAAATTTATCATTCAAATTCTGTTTAATTTCTTTTCAGTCCTTTAGGGACCTTTTTGTAGTTTCCAAAATCTCATATCTTTCTCTGCAATTTCCCATCAAGTATTTCATTATTAGGTAATTTTCACATCTATCTAGTAACATTTCACAATTGCAAAACTTCCATCACATAATTTTTACATCCTTGCCCTTAAGTGTTCTGAAAATCACATGTACGCCCCTACATCTTTGATTAATCACAAAAAATAGACAAAATCTCCAAAAATATTCATTGAAAATCCTATGGGATCCTGTAAGCGTCTGCAATCTATTGGTTTCAATTTTACTCCATTATGATATTTATAAAATCAATGAAAAATTAAGAGAGTTCATCTTGCATTTTTGTCAATTTCAAAGCAAATCTCTTTCCAAAACTTGTGATATTTTCGTCATGTCCCTGCGTTCGATCCATGAACTAGACATTGTACTCCGTAGAAGTTATTTTTGCTTGTTCATTTGTTATTAATATGAGAATGTTGAGAATCGTACATGTTTACAATGGTAACTAAACTTCACATCTTAGCACACCAATTTTTGCACTTTCATTTTGGTGTTGTTGCCGGGGACATGCAACGTTACAAATTTTTTCATTAGTTTATTATTTTTTATTATTTATAATTATTCTCTCTTTCTTTTTAGGTACTCAAAATTTAAAAAAAGTTATTTTTTTCATTTCCAGGCTCTTTCACTTCGGATCCCGATTCTGGCACAACTGAGTGTAAGATTTTTCTGGATCCAACCATTCTCATTATTGTAAGTCTATTCTAATTTTTGGCAATTAAGTTGCTTACATTCTGTTTTCTGCGGAAAAACTTCCTGAAATTGGTTAAGTTCCACTTCTCTTATTGCATTCATCTCTGTGGTTCTTCTCCCTCTAATACATAAAAATCTAAGACCACCAATGGTGCCCGATCACATAAAAATTAAGCTTATCAAAGTGCTGCACATTGTTCACAATTTCACGTGCACAAACAAAAATCTTAGACCAGAGCCCAAAATCCTACCTAGATTATATCAACTACTAAATTAAAGTTTAGACGCTTCTTAGTGAGGAAAACCTTAGCGGAGTGGGTGACTAGAGGACACCGTATTTGGCATTGTCCTCAAGAAATACAGGTAGTCGTTCTATGGTCCATATACTTGCACCCATACTGGTTGAAAGTGGATGCAACTAACATATAAATTCATGCCAGTCCTTATTCTACAAATATATTTTAGGTCATTTTTTTGTGTGCTTGATTTTTTGAGGAACAAATAAAATTGAAAAAGGTAACTACATATGAGATAACTAGTGTTGTGTTTGTGAATCAACATTTGGATTGTGTTTGTTTTGTACAAGTGTGGTCGTAGATCTCTGAATAATCCACTTTAAGGACCACTGACCGTGACCCAGTCTACAAAAGAAATTTTCACCTATTCCATCCTAGTGAGAAACCTGATTTCAAGTTAGATCTAAAGAATATGGGGGAAGAGAATCGACCCAAATCAATGGACATTGTCCATCCATGAGAATCATTAAATCGGGTCCAAACTCAAATCTCCAGTCCTGGTTCCTCAAGTGATAACTCAACTCATCTCATCAATCATGCAGTTGTGAAAGTCATGTGCTGATCATATTGTTTAGAAGGTAGAGATGAAGAGTGCAATATAGCACTCAAATCTTCTAACTAGGGAAGTATGGATTATTATGTTTCAAAACCCTAATGATTAAGGCTGGCTAACTGAGTCTCTCAAGATCTCAGAAATCAAGTGTCTTCAAATCCTCAAGCCTTGAGTGTAGTGATTATGTCAGGAATATATCAACTAAAGAATGCACGAGATGCTTAATGAAATGCAAGACCATGAGTAATTTTTCCTTTTTGTTTTTTTAAAAAAAGTTTTTTAATGCAATAGAAATCATTTTTTTAAAAAATGTTTGTGTGTTTTTTAAAAAATAGTTATTATTTACATAAAGAATTTAGTATAATATATATATATAAACACAACTTGTACCATATCTAATTTTAGATGGAAAAAATTAAAGTACAAGCTATGGATAAAGTATGTAGAATATATACAAACACATCCCCCCATATTTAGCTTGTGCTATGTCCTCATGGCAAATAGTGAAATGTAGATATAGCTCGTACTTACTATAATTGAGAAAAAAATAAGTCGACTTGCCTCCATATACTTATACTTTTGAGGGATTAAGCACAACAAAAAAGTATGAAATGAAGCAGTCGAGGGTGAGAGGAAAAGAATCGAACTGAAGTATACATAATGGTACTGGTCCCCCTATACTTAGGCTCGAGTCAGTCTATGTATGATCAGATAGTTATACATGGGGAACCGAGTAGATTTACAAATGTACAATGTCAAGGAGGTTTGCGACAAACCTTCTTGCAGGAGTGGGGTGGGAGATAGTATGGAGATGTGGAGGGCGGTGAAGAGTGGAAGGATGAAGAGGATCAACCATCATTAAAGTCGTCATCAGAAGAATACTAGTCGTATGCAGAGGATCTCCAACTATTGTCAACAAAATGTAAATGCCCTTTGATCATATCTATACTTATTACGCTTACATGATGAACCACTTCAGGACCGGACGAGGACTCTTCAGAAATCTCCTGGTGTCAAAGGTCAAAGGTGACTTTCTTGGTCAGTTTGTTTCTGTGAGAAGCATTGGGAGGAAGATGGACAATCTTCATCTCCCTATCCTGAGTAACCGGTGTGGCATTTATGAGTTGCTCATCAGATGAATCATCGTAAAAGTCAACAATTCTTATAGGGTCATACGCGACTTCAGTCGAGGGAGCATGTTCCAAGTGGCTTTATGATTGTTGGTTATGGATGTTGATGTCACCTCTTGATATTAGTGAAGTTTGGTGACATCGAAGGTTTCCTGAGTTGGTTCCTTGTATGGTTCAATTATATCATGAATTACTGCTGACTCAAAGATTGGACCACTTAAATAATCGTGAGATACTTAGAAATATGGTCCAATTCTTCATAAGCTCCTGAATAATGTTTCCTCCTACGAGCAGTATTAGAGTGGTGAGAATACAAATACAACTCAACAGTCGACTTCCATGTGTTTGTCTTAGATTTTGTGTCTGTGTTTTGTGAGGAGAGATTTGATAGTGTGAGGTGTTTGTCTCATGATCACAATTGTCGGTTTCAAGTCAGGCTTCCTCAAAGCAAGTCGTGTCATTGAGGCTTAGTGCATTGTGGTCTGATTTCGGGAATCGTATGTCCAGAGTCTCACAATCGACAATTTACTTAGAAGAGGCTAAGAACAACTTCCCTAAAATGATAGGAGACTCGGTCAACTTTCCATGGTGCTCAATGTCAAGGACAATAAAGTTCACTTTATGTTTGACACCTCAGAAATTACGACGATAGAAACGATCCCCCATAGTCTTTTGGTAGATCGATCAGGTAGTTGAATGATCACCCTTGTCTTTTTGAGTTGTCCGAGCTTGAGTTGTTATAAAACATACTTGGGGAGTATGATTAGTGTAGAGTCATCATCTAAGCGAAATTGAGCGAATAAGGTATGTTCAATTTCATATATGATCCCAGTCAACCGCTTGAGTTTGCAGCTTTTAATTTTATGATTCATCACCAAAGAGCTGGCCATAGCTAAGACATGATATTTAGTCCTTGATCTTTTCTTACACATCTTTTTAGGGTTTAGTCGACTCTTCACAAATCGCTTAAGATCGGGCATATATTATATGGCCTTGATCAATGGAAGCTCTAAGATTAAACTTTTTGTAAAATGCTTCCATTTCAGAATTGTCCAATTTTTTATTGAACTTTTTATTTTTTCGATTTTTTTGGTGTTTTCATTGTAATGGTCAGTGGTCAGCAGTGGTTTTGACTCCATCTATACATAAGATGTTGGTGCCTTAGTATCATTTCTATCCTCGAGATCATCTCCACTTGAATATACCTCGATACCAAGTTTAGCACATTCTATTTTTTTTTCTGTTTCCAATGCTTTTCTAAATTCATTCCTCGATTCTTCTACAATTCTTTTGATTTGCGAGTATTCATCCTCCATTGCTTGCTTGGGAAGATTAATGGACTGGTTGGAATGATTCTGCTGAGAGGTTGAGGTTCCATACTCAGCATGCCTAGACATATGCATGCAATTCTGAGTTGAGTATGGGTTTCTTGCTACGATTGTTTGAGCCTCAAAACTGTGATACACCGACAGTGGGAAGATGGAGTTGGATCTTCAATCCCATTCTCTATGCACGAGGTCTCATTGAGTGCATAACAAGAGGGCATGTGAGATTCGATCCAGTTAGGGTGAATATAAGGTGTAGGCCTCTCTATTTGGTCGTCAAAAGGAAGTCTTCGGGTCAAAGGTATATAGGTGTAATCTTGACCCATGCAGGTCAACTAATCATCATCCTTTGCAGTTGTTTGCTTAAGGTATATGTCATAATGGATAGCAATCCTTTGGGTAGAGGGGGTGCTAGACTGGTATGGGAATTGTATTGGGTGGGTAAGAATGTGTAGAAGGTGAGAACTATGAAGAAGTGGAGATGTCTGGTGAGGTGGTGATGTCGACTTCAATGTCCGGATACGAGGTGGATCTGGAGTACATGGTGGAATGGAAAAAGAAGAAGATGATGATCCAAACATGGAGCGAAACGGACACAAGGCAAAACAACAAAACAAACGACTTGATTCAACCACTCGACACTGGTGAAGGTATATCTGGGTCTAGCTGCCTATCTTTTCAACTTTAATTTAATGACAAAAGAAGCTTTGAAAATTAAGCAAAGTTGTTAGGTGCCGAGAGTTTTCACAATGACTGTCCTGAGTTCATACAACTAGAGTTGCATCTAGTTTCAACCAGTATAGGCCTAAGTACAAACCGTGAAAATACGGCTACCCGTTACTTGAGGATGGAGCCTTTCATGTAGGTATACATACATGTAAATAACACCTTGTATTTATTTTGACCCTTGTAATTATATTATTTAATTAATTAAAAATCACTAAAATTAACTTTAATTTATTCTTAACAATTTTGTTTACATTACTTAATTTAATTAATTCATTTTCGATTTTTATTGAATTATTCAATATTTTATTATATTTTTGTCGTGTAGCATATTTTGTCTGCATCTGCAACGCGTCCTGATTGGCCAAACTCGGGTCTGTTAACCCGGGTCAACTCCTCACCAGCGCCCTCTGCTCGTTAACTCTACCTTTTACCGTTTCTTCTCACTATTTTCGATCATTCTTCACATGCAACCCGTCCTCGATTCCTTCTCCATTATTGTCGCTCGAACATTCATCTCACTCGCCACCACCTCTGATCCACTTGTCGCTCCATGGATCACTCCCGTTTTCAATTTCAAAACTCGCTAAAGCCTCGCCTATAAATAGAAGTCCTTCACCTCTTGTGAGTCTTCAATCCATATTTTAGCCATTAATTAACCTGCGATCAAGTGTGAGAGGTTCTCTTAGGTGACAGCGGGGTTTATCTCCGATATTGAGGGTGACTTGAAGGTTAGATTACGTGATTCATCACACCGTTGGAGAGCTCTGTCGTGCATCACGACTCTCTACCTTACACAACAGATTGAGGCCAAATCCATCTCCTTTTCACCGATAGTAATTGTAGTTAGTTAATCTTTAATTTTGCAATTTTAAATCTGCAGTTAATTCTCTACATAGCATAGATCCGCAAATCACTTTCAACCTTCGATCTCTATATCGGAGGAGCTTCGATCATCCAAACCACTCTCCGACCTCACCAACACCTTCGCTCGATCATTCTCCACCCCTTCCATCCTCTACTCACCTCCAGATCCCCAAAGATCAGGAGTTCAGTCTCCATCGTGACCATCTTCATCGGAGACCCTCGCTCATCTCCATTTTACGCATTCCGAACTTAATCTCTTGGCTAGGATGCACCTTCGAGCATGGGTTATAACTTGCAGGTCAAGGGAGCTCCAAAAAATGAAGAGAGCACACATTAAGTCTGGAGTAGGTTCGTGGAGCCGATTCTTTCATTACCTTCCATATCCTTAGTCTTGTGGTTTCACGGATATCTGAGGTGCACACTAGATGCGGAATCACTTGTGCTACCTTCTAGGTGTGATTTGAAGCAGATCAGGTGAGAGATGAGGGGGATCCAAGAATTCAAAGTTCTTCAAGTCAAAGATGCTTCCCAGTTTGTCCAGCACTATTTGTATATGCACGATCAAGATCCAAGCTCCAGTTTACATCTCAACCATCCATTCAGCCCCAAAATTCAGTCATAGATCAAGAGTCCAGAGCTTATCGTAGCCCTTCTCTTCATATTCATTATAGCCGTCCGATCAGAGCTGTAGTTCATCAGGGTCGTCTAGCGCTCCACGTCAATAAAGGGTACTTTTGCATCTATACCTCTATCCTTCTTTTATTCTCAACTAATGCCATACGATAACACGTATCGTTGTGTCATTTATTTGAACAATTGCAATTTTATCCCATAATTTATTTTATTTACAAACGAGGCCTTTTTGAAATGTAACACGTGCATGTCATGTGACTTTTGGGTATTTTGCATTATAGAGTATGTAGTTTTGAACTACTATCTTGACCTCAGATCTAATTTATTTTCATTTTGGTCCAATCCAGTGGGGCACACGTGCCCATGCGTGTGACTTTTTTGGAAAAATTGTATATTAAGACCCATAATTTTATTTCTTGTTGTCATTTAATCTGCATTTATAAAATAATTGTATTTTAGTCCCTATGAGTCTACATTTAAATTCTCTTCTATAAATCAAATAAAAAATATTAAAACGTATCTGAAAATTCCACAAAAATTCATATCATTTCGTATTGCATTCATATTTAATCCCTAATTTTTATTTCACATTTTCATTGTTTTAGTTATTTATTAAAATTTAAAAAATCCTAAAATTGACTTGTAAGTATTGAAAATTCAATAAAAATTATAAAAAAACCTTTCAAAAAAAATTTAAAAATCATGTTTGCATATTCTGTTTTGTTTTAATTTCTGACAAATTTTCAAATTTTTATTATCTATAAAAACCTAAAAAGTTCAAAATAATGAAAAGCATTAAAAATTCATATAAATCAATTGAAAATAAAAAAAATAAAATTGCTCTCTGGAAAATATGAAAATTAATCTTTTATTATATATAATTCTCATTAAATTTTGGCATTATTTGATATTTTAAAAATCAAAAAATATTCGCATTGTTTTCTGTTTACTTTACTTGCTATTTTTAAAGGCCTTACAAAATTGCTTAAAATTCTGGAAATTCCTAAAAATATAAAAAGTGAAAAAAAATAAAAAAAAATTTTGCCTCATTTTCGATATATATTTACTATAATTGAAAAAAATAAAAAAATGCATTGTCTTAATTATATATCTATTCTCTTTAATCATTTTATAGTTTCTAAAATAAAAAAATATTTCTTTTGAAAAATAAAAAATAGAAAAATAGAAAAATAGAAAACTAAATAAAAAATTAATAAAACAAAAACCTATAAAAAAGTACAAATTCTAAAACACAAAAAAAACCAAGCATAGTTTGACTTAGGAATTCTTTTATTCTTTGCGTTGATTTATTTCAATTATCAAAATAACCCTCGGGATTTTTTTAGCCTCCCTGAGTTTGATCCTGTTAGTTATACATGTAAATTAAATAGCAATTTCTATTGCTACACTTTTGTATTTATTTTTGGCCTGAGAATAAATAGCTTTTGTTTGACGCTTCTTTGGGTTGCGATAACATTTGTTAATAATTCATCCGTATAAAAACCCAGAGATTCTCGTTAAACAGTCAGTTTACAAGAGAACTGACTAAATGAAGGAGTAGCCGGAATGGGCATTTTTGTCTGTGTTGTCTGTGAAGGTGCAGGTCCTGGGAGTGAGGTGTTGACAATCGAGTCTTGAGATGAATAACCTTTGAAATAGTCCTCCCTAGTTAGCGGATGTCACACATATTTGTTCTAAATTGACTTGATGTTGGTGCATTCTTGCATCAGGTTGATTTGATCAAGGCAGTTAGAGGAGGTCTTGTCCTACTCAGGGTAATCACATGCTTGTGTTTCCTCATAATAAGCACAATATATATGGTAAAGGTCATGTATTAGGTGTTCTTATATAGGATTTGTCATGCTAGTGGATAAGGTGCAAGCAACGGGGAATGGGAGGATGGGATGAGTCTCGAATCCAATGGTCATCTCAACAATCGTTATCTCATGTGTAGCAACGAGGTAGGGCTCTTCTACCATTTCATGGTTACAGTTTTGTGGGTTGCCGTGGAATATCATGTTTCCTAAAAGATTGGATGAGATCGTAGTGCTCCCAATGTGGTAAAATTGATTTCCTGAGTCTCACACTCTATAATTGCCTTAGCTAAGGCTAAGGACAACTTTTCGAGAATGATTAGCGACTGGGTGAACTCTCATTGACGATCAATATCAATGATCATGAAGTCCACCTTGAGCGAAGCACCTTGGAATGTAATGATGACTGAAGTTGTTCCTCTCGATTGTTTTATAGATCGATCAACCAGCTGAACAATCTATCTTGATTTCCTCATTGGTCCGAGTTTGAGCTTGTCAAACATAAAGGTCGGGAGGATGTTGATTGGTGAGTCGTCATCGATTCGTGCATGGGTGAATATTGTGTCTTTGATTCCATAGTCAAATCAAGGCAACTGATTCACTCTACGGCTCTTGGTCTTTCTTCTCATTATTAAAGAGGTGTCCATTGACAATATGTATCTTTCGATCTTTGTTCTCTTCCTTCCGGCTTTTTCACCATTAATTTACTCTTTACAAATCTTTTCAGGTTGGGGAAGTGTTCAATGGCCATAATTAACGGAAGTTCAAAAAGTAATCTTTTATCCAGTGCTTCCCTCAGAGTAGGATCCAAATTCTTTAAATCCTCTCCACTTATAGTTGTTACGAGTTTTTCTGTTTTTTCAATTTTTGGATGTTTTCAAATTTTTCGATTTTTTTGGTCTTTTCGGTGTATGTGGATATGATGTTTTTCATAGCTAAGGTGGGGGTTTTATGTGTCGAATCAAAGTTAGAGTCATCCTTAAGGGAGTAATATGCAGAGGTATTGCTATCAGAATCATCCCTAGGGTTTATAGAGTATGTGGGTTCATGAGTGTTCTCCGCTTTTTCAACATGAGATCCAATTGTTTCCTCTTCCATTTTTATCCATGAGCTAGGAGGAGATTCTTTTGGAATATCTAGTATATTATTGCTATTCTCTGATATTTCTCGTGAAAAATCATGGAAGCATTATGCTCACTTGGTGGAAATCTATACATCTCATACTCAACATGTTGTAACTTAGGCATGTAATGTTGAGTTGAGTAGATCCTTTTTCATGATTGTTGATCGATCCCTCATATGATGAAGTCGTCATACAGGGTGTATGCATGTTATGAGTGTCATGTCTGAAGATGGGATTTTCACGGTTAATCCAAGATGGAAGATCATCAGGTGCGGGCCAATCCACTTGGTTTGTTCGGGTTTCCATATTAGTCCCAAAGGTCAAATCAGAATATGAAGTTGTGAAGTGTTGACCTATTCCAACAATATTGTGAGGATAGAATTAAGTCAGTTGGAATTAGTGTCTTTGCCGGCCAACAGTCTTAAAAGTGGTTTCATCCTCTATGACAGGGCCAACAGGGAGCACCGTGTGGAAGAGGGAGCATCGGAGGAAGGTTCCACGGAGGCCAACCACCTTGTATCGCCATCGTCGCGTGCGTATAGCTCTAGCCACCGTCCATCGAGCAACGACCAGCGGGATCGTACTTCCTGTTACTCTCAGGTACTCATTCACCCTTTTCAATTTTTTCTTTCTCCATTTCCATGCCTCAATTAGCGTTCTTAATTGTGTCATTAGGACTCTTGATTATCCTTCATAGATGCCAACTTCTAATCACTTCTCAAATCCGATTGAATTCGTCCCAAATCCATCTGCCATTGCTTGTATTCTCCACTTGCGCAAGAACATGATTTGAGCTAGCCGGATTAGCCACTTGCGCAAGAACATGAAGAACTCCATGAGCTACAGTTGGCTGACACGTATCCCCATTAGAGGATCCAGATCGCGTGCTTCATTCTAATCGCAGCCATCAAGTGTGAATCGATCAAATATTTGCGACATTTTCTAGGGTAGATTGATGAGTCGTGAAAACCCTACTTTAATTGATGTGAATTATCATTTAATTTTGTCGTTTCATTGTAGGTAGGTATTCAGAATCAATCAAGAAATAACCACATGAATTTCTTCAATTTTTAATCAGCATGTTTTATGTTTATTTTACTTGAGAAAGTCCCAAGGTCGAACTCAAGGAGGTAAAGGAACAACCTAGGATCTTGCCTATCAATATTCGTGCATGGCTTTCGAGGTAGTGTTTTTTTTATATTTTTAATGCGATATTGGAATGTAAAATGCAAATATGGCCAATTTTAAGGACTAAAAAGCAATTTTCAATCAAACGATGTCTGAAAATTATGAAACTTGGCCGAGATGTCAATTATGATGAAATGAATGCATTGTTTTTTTTGAATTTTTGGATGCAAGATAAATATTTTATGAATTTATGAAAGAAAACAGAGTGAATTTTAATAATTAATTATAATATTTCAATAATAAATTAAACCTATTTATTTTCAAATGATAAAATTATCCGAGATCTTCACTAGGTAATTGATCTGAGAAAAGTCCTAAACAAAAATATGAGATTTAATACCTATTAAAAATTAAAGATTGAAATATGCAAAATAAATTTTATAAAGCAAACCATGCATGCAAATGCAATTATATTTGGGCACAATGTTAAAAACAACTATTCTATGATCCGTGATTTTTTGGAAATTTTCAGAGCTATGGTTAATTACTTATGAATTTTGATGCACAAGATGGGAAAAATATGCAATTTTTCACGAGAATACTAATTAATAATTGACCACAGTCTAGAAAAACCTCACAAGCATGCCATAATGTCAAGAATAATTGAAAAATACAACGTTTTTTAGAATGATAAAATGACGCAATAAAGTGGTTCAAAATAAAGGGGGAACATTGGGGTATGTTTGCAATTACAATAATTAAGTAGTGAAGAAAATGCAGAACATGGCATAAAAGGAAATTACCTAAACTGCTGGGAGGAGGTTTGCCAAATTGCCAGAGGGGCACGTGCGTTGCAGGTGCCCTCTGGATGGCGGGACCTGGTTGCGAATGAGAGAACCTCCAAGGACGTCTTCGCAAAATTCTCAAGAGGTCGCGTGCTATGCACGTGACCCGTGAGAGGTGGAGGGCATGATAGATATTGGGCAATCCTCAGGGGGGTCTCTACAATTTGTCCCCCAGGAGATGGTATGTCTCACGTGTCCCTCCTCGCACGTGCGCCTCACGTGTGGAGGTCTCATGTCAGCCCCCTGCAACGTAGGAGGACTGCGGAGGAGTCGAGGTAGAGAAGCGCTTCAAGACTGAGGATAGCGGTTGGTGGTGGAGCGAATCTAGGAAGGGCCTCCGGGCGGTGAACGGATGAGGAGCGGTGGAGAACACGTGGCCGACACACGACCATGGGTTTTCGGGGGCACGAAGCTCTGGTCGTCGATGCGTGATCGATGAAGATGGAAGCATTGATGTCGGAGGCGTTACCGGTGGAAGTTGATGAAGGAGTGCAGTTGACGAGGCTTTGAAGATGGAGGAGTGACTGGAGAAGCTTCCTGTGGCTGTGGATAAGCTTTTGGAGGCGAGGGAGCTCCTAGTCATGGCGGTGGTCGATGAAGTTTAGAAGGGCAGAGATGTTGCTCGAGGCGGAGTTGGATAATCGGAGAGATGTAAGGGCGAAAAGTCGATCGTGAGAAGGTAGAGTAGCAGAGTAACAGAGGTGCAATGGGGATGCTGAGAGTGCAAAATGAATGAGATGCAAAGGGCGAACGAGGCAGAGTACCTGGAGGTACGGCTTGACGGCGATGACGCCGGAGCTCGCAGCGACGGCGGGGCGTTAAGCTACAACAACGCTACGCCTTGGATCACACAAGGCTGGAGGACGAATGGAGCTATCACCTCCGGCATGGTGGCTCTCCTAAGAACTGTTGTGTATAAACGGATGAGGATGAGAGGGAGGGACGGTGGTGCTAAATATGGAGAGGAGTAACCGGTTTTGGAAGGCAGGAGGTTGGGGCAAGGCGGTGGTCGTGAAAGGGGAAGTGGATCGCTATATTGATCGGATTGGGGTAGGAGAGAGTCGCGGGGAAAGATGGGATCGGAGATTGGTTTTATTGGGGTCAGAGACTAGGCTCACGAAGAGGAGATCGAGGGTGAAATCCACAGAGGGCGGTGAGAATCGCGGGGGCGGCAGAGCCGCCCAAATTAGGAAAGTGGGCTGGAGGAATAGGACGCACAAGGGTCGTCTGATCGGTCGAGATCGGATGCCCCTGATGCGCCCATGTAGACTTTCTTATTATATTATTTTTTTATTATTTTTTAATTAATTTTTTTAGTTTTTTAACAAAAATAAAAGAAAAATAAAGCTTAAAAATAGGAGACACATGGCAACTCCAGGAGCTGCCACATGTTAGCCTCGGAAAAATCGAAAATAAATGAAGAAGAAAAATAAAAAAGAAATAGCAAACAACCTCAGATAAAAAAATTTTCTTCACAAAAGTTGCTCGTCTCAATGATATCTACAACTTTCATGAAGAGACGAAAGCCATCATTGATCATTTGCACAAAGTGATATTTTTGGGGTATCCCATGTAAATAGAATACCTTGATTTTGGGTTTTATATTTTTTTATCATTTTTAAACCAGATAAAATACAGAAAAAATATGATAAATCAAAGATAAATATTTACACATTAATCTAATTTTTTTGGATTTTTATTAATTAGGAAAAAGAAGAAATAAAACAAAACCCGAAAAAGATATTTTTTGTACAAACAGTTAGTGAAGACTCGGACTCAGTTAGTTTCTTTGATTTCAAGCTCATCTTGGATTTGGATTTTTATGTATTTTAATAAAACTTTCATCAAAGAAAATAAATGAAAAGGGAATAAAATAAAATGAGTTAATTATGTACAAAAAATATTAGGTCAAAAACCCTTAAAATACAAAATGTACAAAAGAGGTCCAAAACACAACTTTCACATATGAGCTCCGATTCACTTGAACTTGGTCTTGTTTTAAAGATATTTGAATGTACATTAGTTCAAAAGTAAGTAGGATCAAATCAAACAATGGATGAGGAAGATATCGATGTTTTAGTCCGAGAATCCTGCAATTAGGGTTTGGGTTTTTGGTCCACTTATTTCAGTTAGTGATTTTTTTTATTTTTCATTTATTCTTGTTAGTGATATGAACACAATGGAGGTGGTTTCAGGTTAATTGGAATTAGCAAGAATTAGTTAAAAATCAGGGAAGTTAGGCTATTTACAGGTCAATTGGACTGGGATTTTTGGCTTCTTATTTTGTGCAATAATGAGTGATAAAATGCAATTCTAATTAATTCATGCATGAATGCTAATTATGCAAAATAAATGAAGAAATGCCAATGAAATTTGGGAATTTGAGTTTAATTAGTCATTTTTAGAGTGATGAATCTGAGATTCATCATAGATACACAGCTACCCTAGCGACATTTCCTATATGTTTTCATTGAATTTCATCGTGTATTGTTCTTGAATCGATTTTTGTAAGTTCATGTTATTTTCGACTGATTTCTTGAGTTTGTTGTAAAATCAAGAAGACAGTGGAACTTCTCGAGATTTTCTTTCCTTTATTCTCGAGAAGTTCCACTGTCTTCTGCCTCCTCGAGTTCTGCCTCCTCGAGTTCGACCCAGGGAAACTTACCTGGAGAAAACAATTAGTGTAAAGGATTAAAATAGGAGATATTCTTATCTTGTTTTCTCTCTCTTATTTTAATCCTGGATTTTTGTTTGATCAATGTGGCTTCTGCCTTCACATTTTTTCCTACAACCGATATCTCTCTCAAATAACCGCTCACGAAAGCCGCGTTATCAAAATGGCATCGTTGCTAGGGAGGTGTTAGATTTACCTCAGTTTTCGACCTAATTTCGAGATTTTTCGATCTTCTTGAATTTACGGTTTACTGATTTTCTTTTAGATTTTGTCTGATTTTATTTTATGGCTTTTATAAAATTTCTTTGATTTTTACAATTTTTAATTTCTTTGATTTCATTCGTTTTTTTGCTTTAATTTTTTTACGGCTTTTTGTGTTTTGTTTTTCTAACAAATTTTGCATGGCATGCAGGATCAGCTGGCTTCTTCGGAAATCGAGACAGTTGAAACTACATAGACTGACCCCTTCTCTCACAGGTCGGTTGCGGAGGGAAGACTTAGTTAGGATTTATTTTCATTTACTTGTAATAGTTTTGTAATAAAAAATAAGGGCACTTGCTCATTTTTCTGTTTTCTTAGAAGGGGCCCTGTAAGGGCATCCCGACTTGTACCTCCCTCCCTATTTCTCAAGGTCTGCTTCACCGCGTGTCGTGTATTTGGGGGAGCAGGGTACCCACGATGGTTTTCTAGCATCGTTGATTTTACGTGGCTTTTTACGAGGCTAGGTGCTTGTGTAGGAGTTTTTTAAATTTTTCCTCTCTGCTTGCATCTTCGTAGTTTGTTCTAGGACTCGCGACCTAGGTGCATGCATATCTAGGATAACTAAAAAATAAAAAAAGTATTAGACATGTTAGGAAAAAATCCAAAAAAAGTGAAAACCAAAAATAAAATCGGGACTGCTTAATTACTTGACCTAAAAATAAACGCAAAGATCATTTTATTTGGGAGAGCAACCCCCGCAAATGGATTGCAGGAACACTTCCAGACATTGTGAGTGATGGACGACACTTAAGGCTAGAACCAAAGTCTGATTTTCCCTTGGAATACTACTTAGTCCATACACCTAATCATTTTTCTTCAGTGGGTACTCTCGGGTGGCCGACAACGCTCTGAATTTACTTAGCAGAGTGGGAGGTTTAGAGGACACTACGTAAGGCTCGGTCCTCAAGTAACACGGGTAGCCAGAAATGGTCCGTACTTACTCCCATACTGGCTGAGAATAAGTGGTTTTCTGTAAGGACTTGGGACAGTATTTCGATTCAATCCTGGGCACCTATCAGCTCGTGATAATATGTGATAATATCTGTCTGCTAACATAACCCTAAAACTGAGAAGATGAAAGACCGAACTTTTATGGTCATCACCGGGTTGTCTTGGTGAATCCAGGGTTGTTTTGTGTTTGCTTGAGAGGCGTGTGTTACCGCATCTTAAATGCATTTGCTTCCGATTTCTTGACTTGACATCGTGCTCTCCTGATTATTCTCTTATATCGAAGATGACGACTCGACGACTTTTTCGCTTAGACTACGTAAGCTCTCGATGATCCACCATCCGTCATACTTCTTCATAGACTCAGGATGACCCTCTTCCTGAGTCGGTCCCATCTAATCTTGAGGAGAGTCAGACCCAGACTCCTCGCCTCCCAACCGTCTTTTAAGGCAGACCCCCGCCTTAAATCATCGTATCTTTCTCCTGCATGATTTTCACTGAGTTCTTACGAGACTTTTTCCTTCCCAGAAGTTTCAAAGGATATGGCTTGCGAGAAGGGACCAGTCGAGGACCGCTCAGTAGAGGGCCGACTGACTAGAGAGCAGCACACTGATGGAAGATCAGATCCAGCCACAGACATCATGATGGGGATTCTAGATACGCTTCAAAAAATGAATCTACATATCCAAGATCAGTTTCGAGTCCAGAATGAGCTCCGAGCCGAGATCGTTGCATTGAGAGCAGGAGCCGGGAATCCACCACCGCCTGTCGAGGTTCCCACGACACTCAGAGATGAGTATGATCTTGGAGCCAAGATGCTACATCACTAGATTCGGTTACCACCGAATGAAGGGCCATATGAGTTACGCATGTCCTTTATTTCATTGCTTCCCAAGTTTTATGGGAATGCTGCAGAGGAGCCGGTTACCTTTCTGCAACAGCTCGAGATGATTTGTGCTACGGCTAATTATCCTGGTGTTACGCAGGAGGCCATTCGCCTCAAAGCCTTCCCCTTTGCCTTAGCAGATAAGGAGATTTACTGGCTCAGTCATTTGGGGAGGGAGATCTCAACGTGGGATGACCTAAAGTTCACGTTCTTGTGTAAATTCTTTCCTTTAGGATGGACGAACATGATGAGGAACCAGATCTCCAACTTCACGCAGCTGTCGAATGAATCATTCCACAAGGCATGGGATCGATTCAAGGATCTTACCGAGAGATGCCTTCATCATGAGATACCTTTAAAGATGCTAGCTCAGAATTACTTCGGAGGACTCCAACCGGATGTCCAGGGTCGTGTGAGTGCTGCATGTGGCAACAATTATCTAAATTGGGATGCCGAGTCTGTCTGGTCCATCTTTGAGGGGATGGTAGAAAACTCGAGAGTCGTCGACTCTACTTGGGCATTCCAAAAGGCTCCGCGACCACCACACCACCGAGAGCATCATAAGGTGGCAAATATTTCAGATTCTGAATCCAATACCAATGTGGGATATATCACTGGAGTTAATGTTGGTAGATGTGATTCAGAAGCAAGTTTAGGACCTGCAGCCGCTACGAGAGTTGGAGAAACTCTCATCACTTCCTCAGTAGGTGAGTGATCTGACGAAGAAGGTGACAGACCTGTAGCTTCAGTATTAGCAGTCTCACGCTTCTTCAACTTCTCAACCTACTCGGAGATCTTTACCTGCTCCTCCAACCCGACAGATCCACTTCGTCCAAAGTAAGCCAGGTCAGCTTACGAAGACTTTGCAGATTGGTTGGCATGAGGACCAGTCTTATGCCAATCCAAGCTAGATCACCAGCCCTGGAGACACTGATGTTGAGCCTTAAGCCACTCTTGAGATCAATGGGATATGGTATGCTCTGATTCAGTCGTCATCACAGTTTAGTCCTCAGAGCGTACACCACTAGCAATAGACGCAGCATTACAACCATCCACAACATGGACGTCCATAATTTCAGCACTAGCAAAATTACACGCAGCAACAGTCTCACCAGAATGTTTATCAGAGACCACATTATTTTCACCAACTTGCTTTGCATTCACAGCTACATCATTAACAGCAGCAGCAGTATTCATACATGCCCCAGCAATCTCCCCAGCCATATGCTCCGTAGCAACATACGCCGAGGAAGGAGAGAGTAGAGAGTCAACATTACCGCATTGAACCTAAGATATCTTCGCAAGCTCTGGCATTGAATCAAATCATGGATATGCTGAGCATGCTCCAGACCGCGCACAAGACTGAGATGGAGCGGGTTAACCATCGTGTGTATGAGTTGACCGTGCCCAAGACCACTCTTCTATCCCAGCCTCAAATGAATCCGAATAACAAGAGGAGGCATACAGATCAGGTAGACAACACGAGAAGTACAATCTCTTTTCCAGAATTTCTATCTAACTTCATTCGTCTCAGGAGTGGTAGATCACCACAAGCACCATATCGGGAGGAGGAGATAGCACAGGATGAGGAGCGAGAGTCGATCCACGATACTCACATTAATGCTGAGGAGGAGTATTGCAAAGATGATGAGGATCAACCACTTGATGATCAAGGAGAAGGGAGCAATGTCGAGACAGTCGATATGGATAAACCACTTGACACTCCCGAAGTTGATGTGTCTTTTCCTGTTTTAGAGAGTTTTGTAGATAATTCTGAGAATCTTGATGTACAAGCTGATCCTGATTTCAATAAAAAGAATTTTGTTTTTCCTGAAATTGTTCCTTTTCCCGATGCTTTGTATGGAAAAGGTAATAAAAAATCCAAAATTAATGATGTTACTCAAGAGACTGGTCGATTACTTAAAGATGACATCTTTCTAAAAATCTTACACCATGATGCCTTGGATCACTTCCCTACACTCAAGCAACATCTGAAGAGTAGTTGTACATCACGTAGGAAGAAGAAATCACAAATAGAGAAGCATATCTTGACCATCTTGCATTATTCAGAATAGACTACCGAAGAAGAAGAAGGACTCAGGAGTACACTACGTCAGATGCAAGATTTCAAAAGCTGCATTCGATCGCACTCTCTTAGATAAGGCTTCCTCTATTATTCTATTACCTTCATGTTTACTCGACAAGCTCAGTTAGACCCTATTTACAAATCCCGTTCAATCCTTCAGTTTGTTGATAGATCTATAAAGAGACCTAGGGGCGTTTTGAGGAACGTTATCGTAACTGTGCAGGGTCTACTATTCCCAGTGGACTTTACTGTCCTGGACATGCAATGCCCTACACAGTTATACCTTACCCCGATCATTCTTGGGAGGCCTTTCTTGGAGACCGCAAAGGCCCTCTTCGATTATGATATAGGAAAGGTATCTTTTCACACCGATGGCGAAAAGGTACATATAGAGATGGTGAGAGAGTCACATGCATCTAGTACCGCATCTACAGCCAGTTCCTATGCTTTGAGTTCCTTAGCCACCTATGATTACATGGATGAGGTTCGCCTTGACAACCTCGAGAGGTATCAAGTAGAGACCCGAGATATCCTAGAAGAGGATGGGTCCGAGACTTCAGCTGGCAGCTCTTCTGACGGTGCTCTTTATTTCAACATGGATGGTGATGATCATGTGGAGCAGAGAACTGAGAATTATCTTGCAGGAATTTTAGACTCGGAAAATTTATAGATTTCCTCCACCTCATATGATTCAGAGACCGAATTTTACTTAGCCGAATTATTCTCCTCTAGACATTCTGAGGATAAGCATGGTAGTGAGTCGAATGATGTTTTAGACATCTTCTGCAGTCTGAGTCTAGAACATATTGAGATGGTGAACAATTGTAAGGCTGATACATCTACCGTCAATACAGATCCACCACACAATCAGAGTATGATAAAGCATAGCTAGATCTTACCTTACCTGAGCTAAAGACCTTACCATCGAATATGAAATATGCTTTCCTTGTGGGTCCACACCGATAGTTTCCGATCATTATCAACACATATTTGACCGAAGAGCAAGAATCTCGTCTGATGGACATTCTTGAAGAAACCGCAAGGCCATTGGGTGGATTGTATCCGATCTCCACTGGATGAATCATGCTTTATGTTCTCATTATATCTATCTTGATCATGACAGCAGACCCTCCAGAGAGTTTTAGGGTAGGCTGAATCCCATCTTACATGATGTTGTCAAGAAAGAGATCATGAAATGGTGTGACGCAGACTTTATTTATCCTATCTCTATCTGTGAAAGGATTAGCCCATTACATGTTGTCCTGAAGAAGTCGGGAATTCAGATGGTTAAGAATGAGAGGGGAGAGGAGATTCCAAAGAGAGTAACCACGTCGTGGTGGTTATGCATTGATTACAGAAAGTTGAACACCGTGACAAAGAAGGACCACTTCACATTGCCTTTTATAGACCAAGTGATAGAAAGGTTGGCAAGAAAGGAGTACTTCCACTTCTTAGACGGTTACTCCAGAAACAACCAAATTACAATTGGTCCCCAAGATCAGGAGAAGACCACCTTCACATGTCCTTTCGGTACGTATGCCTTTAGACGGATGTCCTTTGGATTGTGCAATTCCCCCGCTACATTCTAGAGGTGCATGCTTGCCATCTTTGCGGACATAGTTGGTGATTTTCTCGAGGTATTTATGGATGATTTTTTGGTCTACGGTGAGTCATTAAATGATTTTTTAGCGCACCTAGCTTAGGTTCTTCAGAAATGTTGTGAGGTAGATCTCGTTCTGTCTTGGGAAAAGAGCCATTTTATGGTTACGAACGGGATCATGTTGGGGCATGTCATCTCCAAGCAAGGCATGGAGGTTGACCCTACCAAGGTGGATGTCATCAAATGTCTCGATCCACCATCCAACATCAAGCAGTTGCGGTCTTTTCTTGGGCATGTCGTCTTTTACCGATGGTTCATTCAGGACTTCTCTATGATTGCTCGTCTGTTAACTAAACTCAGGCAAAGAAATTGACTTTTTGTTAGATGACAAATGTCTTAATGCCTTCCTCACTTTGAAACAAATGATAATCAGGGCTTCCTATTCTACAACCTCCTAATTGGTCTCTACCCTTTGAGATCATGATGGATGCTTCAGATTTTGCGGTCAGGGTTGTATTAGGACAGAGGAGGAATGGACTTCCAGTTGCTATCCACTATGCCAGCCGCACTCCAGATGATGCCTAGCGCAACTATACAGTAACAAAGAAAGAGATGTTGGCAGTGGTTTTTGCTTTATATAAATTCAGATCTTATCTTCTTGGCTCTAGAATCATTGTGTATATTGATCACTCAGCTATTCGATTTTTAATGGAAAAGAAGGATAATAAGGCATGCCTACTCAGATAGATTCTATTACTCCAGGAGTTTGACTTAGATATTAGAGGTAATCCTGGGGTAAAGAACATGGTAGATGATCACCTCTCCCGATTACAGATAGAGCAGCCTTCAGATGACTACACGCCGGAGATTGTAGAGAGATTCCTAGATGAGAGCATCTTGTAGTTGCATAACTTCCATGGTATAGTGAACTTTCTGGTTACACAGAAGAGTCACAAAGTTGGCTGAAAGATCGAGTCGGCAAGCTAGTGTCCGAGGCACGATACTACCATTGGGTGGATCCGATTCTTTTTCATGAGGGATCGGATTGTGTTTACAGGAGATATATTCCTCAGGAGGAATATAATAGTGTCCATACTATGTGCCATTCCTTAGAGGCTGGAGGACATCATTTGGGGAAGAGGACAACGCAGAAGGTACTTCAGAGTAGATTTTGGTGGTCGACTCTTACTAGAGATGCTTGTACATTCGTGAAGAGTTGCCCAGATTGTCAGAGAATTGTAGGGACAATCGGTGTTAGAGATGCAATGCTTATGTGACCTGTTATCATTTGTGAGATCTTTGACACATGGGGCATAGATTTTATGGTATTGTTTCCCTCCAGCAATAGCTTTGAGTACATTCTTCTCGTTGTAGATTATGTTAGCAGATGGGTGGAGACTATAGGCGCAAGAACTGCTGACAGCAAGACAGTGTGCGGGTTCCTAAGGGAACATATTAATTCATGGTTCGGTATTCCACGCTCATTTAAGACAGGGGTAGCCATTTCATTAATAAAGATATGAAAAAGCTAGTGAAGAGCTATGGCATTGATCACAGAGTAGCTTCTCCTTACCACCCACAGATGAACAGCATGGCTGAAGTTTCAAATAGGGAGGTGAAATCCATTCTTCAGAAACTAGTACAACCAGATAGGAAGAATTGGTCACAGCTTCTAGACTAAGTTCTTTGGGCATATCGTACTGCATATAAGACTCCCTTAGGTACCTCACCGTTCAGATTAGTTTACGAGAAGCCATGCCATATGCCCGTAGAGATCATGCACAAATCTGAATGGGCTATCAGAGAAATTTCTTTAGAAATGCAGAATGTAGTAGCCAAGAGAAAGTTAGATCTGAATGAGCTGGTAGAGATACAAAATAAGGCATAGGAGAACACCCTCATTTACAAGGACAAAGTGAAGTGATGGCATGATAGACATATCCGGCACAAGATCTTTGATCTTGTGCAGAAAGTATGGTTGTTCAATGCACTATTGATAATTTTCCTGGCAAATTGAAAAGCAAGTGGGAAGGGTCATATATAGTCAGAACGGTGCACGACAATGGTAATATTGTTATATCAGATGTGTCACTTGGTGCAGAACCATTTGTAGTGAATGGGCAGATGTTGAAGCACTTCGTGGAGACTATTGATCATCTAGCCCGATTTGAAGTGATCTACTTTATACATCATGCATGACTACTCTTCCACTTCATCTCATTATGTAGAGAGACCTGTGAAGCCATATGGTTTTCTAGAGTACACACCTGTATATCCTTCATAGATCACAATCGTTCCCATTTTTTGTTCATCTTCTATGCTTAGGATACCAGATCCTAAGTATAGGGGGACCTATTGCCCGTTGATTCTCGTTTTTCGATTTTTGATCTTTTTACTTTTCTTTCGTATTCCTTTCTTTCACTCTAATCACTGGTCCCTAATTTTGGCCGCACTCTTTTCTATACTTAGGATGCCTTATGCTAAGTATAGGGGGACCGAGTGATTTCGTTGATTTTGTTCTTCTTTTTTCTTTTGTTCCTTTGGTTGTATATTCTATTCCTCAGTCACCTCAATATTATTCCACTATACTTACGATAACCTGATCGTAAGTATGGGGGGGGATTGACTGACTTCACATCACATATTCTTTTTCACCCACTTTTACTTAGCATGAGCTATGTCCTCCTTTTTCTCTTTTGACGCGATGAGGACATAGCACATGCTAAGTATAGGGGGAATGTGTATATTGTATATATACTTTTGGCCATAACTCGTACTTTTATGTATTTTCTATATCTATAAAATCTATAAAAAGTGGGTGAGGGTAATTTAAAATCCACTTATTTATTTAAATTATTTATAAAATCCTTGTAAATAAGTAAAATATGCTTACAATCCTTGTTTAAAATTCTTAATTTAAAATCTGTAATTAAAAATGTGTATTTAAAATATGTATAACACTTATTTAAAATCCTATATATTAAAATGTGTAAAATTCAGTTAATCCTTGTAAAATTTTTGTATATAAAATCTATAAAATTCATTAGTTATTTAATCAAAAAGAATAAAAATAAAGAAAATAAAAATAATGTAAAAAAAGAAAATAAAAATAAAGGGAAATTGTTGATATATATATATATATGTACAATATGACTTGTAAAAATAAATATAGCTGAAAGATATATTTATAACCTAAGCCCGAGACCAAGTCAGTACGGATTGGTCGACAAAAAATAAGTAGGGGGAGATTAGGAAGAAAACAAATAAAAATAATTAATTTCATATCTCATACACTCTTTATTAATTATCTAATAAATACCAAAACTTTAAAGATTTTTACTAACTCATATGAATACATTTTCACCAAACTCTTTTCCTAATTAATTATAAAAATGTATAGAAAAATATAAAAATAAGTTAAAAATATTACCTTGTATATATATATATATATCAAGAAATCCAACTTGTAAATTATCAAAATCCCAACTTTTGAACATCATAACTTTCTCATACAAACTCCAATTTTACTCTACTCATAAAGTTCATAAAGTAGTATTCTCCAATTAATAGAGGCGATTTCACTAAAATCAGAGTCTGTTTGCAAAAAGTCCGTTTTGGGACCTACCACAACTTGGTTTCTGCTATTTATTTTATCTAGAACACAATATTTATTGTTTTAATGATTTTATAATTCCTAATTTTTTTCTTATTCTTGCATTTTAACATTAATTTATTTCATAATTGTTGGATCTTATTTATTATTTTAAATAAATCAAAAGCCCTAATTTATAGGAATAAGTGAATTGTATACCTTATATACCTATTTATTAATATACTTAAAATAATTTATTAAAATCTACAAAAATTCATATATACTTCATTTATTAACCTAATAATTAATAAAATATAGAAATAATATACTATTTATTAATTATTAAATTAAAAATCCAAAACCTTTTTATTAAGTATTATTATTACTTATTTATTAATATAATATTTATATTTCGTAAAATAATAACTATTATTAAAAATAATCATACCATAATTTAGATAATTTAATTATTTACAACTTTCATTTTTATACTTATTTCAAATACCCTAATTTATTATTTAATCCTTAATTATTAATATATTTATTAAACTGGCCAACCAGGTGTTGACACATGTCAACACCTGGTGCCTTCTTCTTCAAGGTCGGTCGGTGAGTCTGTTCTAACAACCCGATATCGCCTTTTTCAACACGCCATCTTCTTCATCCTAAGCTCGATCCAAACCCTCTATTTTCACCTCCCAACAACATAGATACACGCCAGCCCTTGATTCTCAACTAACCCCCTTCAATCTCTCTATAAAACCACCTCCAAATCTCCATCTCCAACTAACTTACTCCTAACTACCCAGTTCCAGAACACAGCTGGCCGAGTCCCCACCTTCACCATCGTCCTTCGTCGTACTCCAACTGTGACAGGGCCAACGAGGAGTACCGCGTGGAAGAGGGAGCATCGGAGGAGGGTTCCAGGGTGGCCAACCACCTTGTATCGTCGTTGTCACGTGCGTATAGCTCTGGCCACGGACCATCGAGAAACGACCAGCGAGATCATACATCGTGCTACTCCGAGGTACTCATTCACCCTTTTCAATTTTCCTTCTCGATTTTCATGCCTCAATTAGTGTTCTTAATTGCATCATTAGGACTCTTGATTATCCTTCTTAGATGCCAACTTCTAATCACTTCTCAAATCCGATTGAATTTGTCCCAAATCCATCTACCATTGCTTGTATTCTTACGCTTATCATCTAATCTGGAAAGCACATGTTAAAACTGCAAATTCCTTATTTTTGTTGGCGGATTCACATACGAATCGAGCAAGAATCTCTCTAATTGCAGGTCCTTATTATCGTTGGAGCTTCATTTCATCATCTGAAGTTTTAAAGATCAAAGAAGATTCAGATGAAGAGAAGTTTTCATCAGTTGCTAGACTTGGCCAGACCGATGTCTTCTTTGAAGAACCACCACCATTATATGCCACCTTTGGAGAAGGTCACCTACAGGAGAGCTCGGAGAGAGAAGGAGTCTCCCTCCTGGCCCTACTAGAGACCGAAGTGACACATCAATCACCGGGGATAAATCGAAGAACCAGCTGGATTCGCCACTTGCGCAAGAACATGAAGAACTCCAAGAGCTACAGTTGGCTGACACGTGTTCCCATTGAACGGTCCAGATCGCACGCTCCCTTCTAATCACAACTGTCAAATGTGAACTGGTGGAATATTTGCAACTTAAACCCAGACAAAGATCCAGTCCTTCAAGCAGCTCCAAAACGTTCTAGAAATTGCATTTAGGTCCCACACAGGGACCTAAATGTTATGAATTTAATTTTCTTTGTACACTAGTCCCTGCCAGTTCAGGCCACAGACCAAAATGCAACAGACTCAAAACATTTTCTTTGCATTTCTTCCCATGTGTTGTAGGGGTGTTTTGGACCTTTATCTTGTTGTAATTTTCTTTGATTTTTCTAGGGTAGATACACAACTACCCTAGCAAAATTTCCTGTATTTTTTCGTTGAACTTCGTCGCATATTGTTCTTGAATCGATAGTTTATGTTATTTTCGAAAGATTTCATGAGTTTGTTGTAAAATCAAGAAGATAGTGAAATTTCTTGAGATTTTCTTCCTCCATTGAAAAGGGTTGTACGATTATTCTGCCTCCTTGAGTTCGACCTAGGGAAACTTACCTGGACAAAAAATTAGTTTAAGGGATTAAAATAGGAGATATTCTTATTTGTTTCTCTCTCTCCTTTTTTAATCCTAGATTTTATTTGATCAACGCGACCTCTGCCTTCGTAGTTTTTCCTACAACCGACATCTCTCTCAATTAACCGCTCACGAAAGCCACGTTAGCATGCATGTGTTTCTCTGAACTTCATGCCTCTTCCATGTGAGACCCAAACGTCATTATTGCTATCACCCAAAGCTGGAAGCTCTCAGGAACGTGTTGAGCCACCTCCCAGCTCGTGAGGTGGTTGGAGGGGTGAAGTTTGTGAGATCGAAAGACCCCCTGAGCACAATTCTTCAATGTTCTTCATGAACAATAGTCATCGTCTGATCGTGATGCCACTCTAGTTTTGACCTCATCCGTAAGATCTTAGAACTTTGCAGCTGCTAGATCCAGGCCTGAAAAAAAGGTGATAGTAGACAATCACCCATATAAGGGCGGGACGTTCCAATTCTATTAAAACATGGAAATGAGTCCCTATTATATATTTATATATATACATATATGCAGAAAGAATCAGATCCACTGGAAGGGATCATCAGGTAAGGCAGGTGCGAGCACACTAATCGCGGTCGTCAGATCCACATGAAGGGTTACCTAATCTTGACCGTTAGCGTGTAAGTGGAGTGCCCCCAACCGTCGATCATCACGTAAGTGGAGTGCCCCCAGCCATCAATCAGCGCGTGCAGAGGGTATTTCGCACCCTAACCCACTCTGCCTTTTTGTTTTATTTATTTGAGTTCCGAAACTATTATCTACTATGTAAAATTTTATAAATATTTTTCATGTGTACCCTTGAACATTTATTAATCCTGTTTAAGTTCTTTGTCAGGTCACCTCACGTGGTCCCCCATATGAGGAACATTTGGCTCTTCTTGCATACTTTATTGTGAACATTGAGGACATGTTATTACTTGAATAGAAGTTTTTTAGTATATGATATTTCGTCCATGCTATGATGAATTAAGTAGAATATTTTAATTGGAAGTTTGCAATAGACGCCCAGAATTTATTTAAATGGTTAGTAAATGCATGTAAACTTTCTATTTATCGCAAAATGGCCTCTACCAGTTGAACTGAAATGCATTTTTAATTGGGTATTTTTTGTATTGGACCCCTGAACTTGTATCTTGTTTTTAAATGCATGTATACTTCTTAATATTTGCTAATTTTTCCTTATCTTGTTGTGTTTAATTATTTTGTTCGTTTTATTTTTACTAATAGCTTCTATTACTTAAACAATGATAGGAAAATTGTTGTAGATACCTGGATCATAGATCTATCATATACATTTTGCACTTGACATTTAACTTAATTTTTCCAATTTATAAAAATTCAAAAACTGACCAATTTCTCTATTGACTTAAATAATATAAAAAATTAAGAATATATATCCAAAAATTCCAAAAATATTATATTTAGTTTATATTGTTTTTATCACCTATCCAAAAATCACTAAAATTACAAAACAGAGACCTTGAAAACTTAAAACCATAAAAACCTTATAATAAAGCATAAACAATTCTATAAAAATCCAAAAATTGCATTTTCAGTTCCTGAATTTTCTTTATTATATATTGCTTATGATAAAAATGACTTGGGATTTATTCTATAATGTTAGCTATTTTAAAAAACTCTAATCAATATTCTGAATTTCCTTATTTCACTTAGTCGTTACTTTTCTAACTTTAAAAATACATAAAAATAATAAAAATACCCTAAGAAGTACCAAAATAGAGAAAAATATTAAAAAAACCAAAAAGTTTTTTTCCTTTATTTTAACTTATTTAAAAAATCCAAAAAGTTATTTTCATTCTCTTTGTATATACTAGCTATTAAATAGTTTTGAAAACTAAAAATAAAAAAATATAAATTTAGAAACAACTAAAAGATAGAAAATATAAAAAATTGTATAACATTTCAAAATCCTAAAAAATTGCATGTAATTAAAAACCCCTAAACATTGAAGAACAAAAGGTGTAAAAGAAGAAAACCTAAAATATTTATTAATTAGCAATAATTAATAAATAAAAACCTAGTCGACTTGCTCCCAATGTTCGACACTCTTACATACTTGCACATATACACTTGTTTGAAGATTTATAATACGTTTTGCTCACAAATTTTGATATTCAAATATTGTATGTTGATTGTTGATGATTGAGACACCCAGTCGTTGCAGCGATTGCTTGTCTGCCATGTAGACTAGGAGACATGGTTGTCCTGAGCTCGTCAGTCCTAAAGGAAAAATTTATCTCTCTCACAAAGAAAGGAATCACAAATCATTTACATATACAATATTCTCAGCAAAAAATAGTTTAGTGAAGGCTAGGATTTCAGCCTTAACGCATCACGGAAGAGTGAAGATCCACATCACATGTGATCAAGAGCAACTAGTCGTGTTGTTTGCAAGGGGCAGCAGAAATTTAAAAAAATATTAGATGAAACCACACGATATGAGAAACATTCTCATATTGTTTCATCAAGATCACAAACATGTAATAGAATTACCTCTTGAAGTGTGTTTGTGATCGCGTGTCTCAAAACGAAGAGACCTCCTATCTCAAGTTCGATCCAACGAATGATGCACTTGCGAACACGTGGATGAAACGTGTAGATAATGCAATATGGGTTTATGATATGAGTGTGAAGTCTTCTAATTTTGTATCACGAAATGCGAAGCCTTCCTCACAAGAAAGAAGCACCGAGGAAGGAGGCAATCCACAAGCACTTGATCCGACAACAAAATGGCATTCAGATGGTGGTGAGAATCTCACAAACAATATGGTGGACGGCCACAATATTGAGATAAATAGAGAGATATCTTGGACGTGTATGAGAATATGAGAGAGAGAGAGAGATTGCTTGCTTTCAACTTGTGAGTTTACGTTGTAAGAGAAAGATCTAGGTCTAGCCTTTCTTTAATAACAAATTGGATGGTGATTATGCACTCCTAATTCAAATCACTGGCCATGATTTTATTGCATAAATTTACAACAACGATTAATTAATTTAAAACAAATTAAATATAAATTAAATAATCTTCCATATAATTTAATTTGAATTAAATCATTCAATGTGGAATGAATGGAAAGAGGACAACCATCCTTCCATACAAAGGGTGGATGGCCACCAAGAATTAGAACTCAAGGTGGTCGTCTACTCCTAATTAGGAATGGAGGATACCTCTTTTCCAATAAGATGAGATTCTCATATCCTATCAAATACTCTACATGTGCAACAACTTTTATTGCAAAATTATCCATCAAAATAATTACAAATTAGTTTGTGATAATTTCAATCATGCCATTGATAATTATGAATCATATTCAACCAACGATATAAAATGTAAATTACATTTACAAATAATTGTACAATGTGAATCTAATTAACGTTAGCATTTTATTCATAAATCCTATTTACAACTAAATCTCTCCAACATATTATAAAGTGCATTTATAATACTCATGATTATTATGGATAGTGATATGCACATTATTCATATCATTGATAATTAAAACATGTCTAATTATCTAAAATGACTATTCTCATGTGTCAAAATAATACGAATCATATTTAAATTATTCATGACAATTAAATCATATTTAATTATCAATTTTTTCAATGCGCAAATACATTATCAATAATAGAATTATTCTTGAACTCTTTCAAAAATAATGTGCTTTCTAACCAGATACTTGAATATAAGGACAAGGCAATTATGCTTTCCATGTATAATGACTTGGATATTGAGATCATATCTCATATCTTGATCTCGGGGACCTCTCAAATATGTTTGATTAAATCAAACCGTAAATCTAATCTTCTCATTGCATATGAATCTCATATAGACCAGTGTCCAACATTTAAACTAATATTAAATTACTAATCTTCTGAGAGGAGTCACTAAAATCCAATCACGTTTCATCACTCCCTTGGAATGGAAGTGTGATGGTTATATAATCATTTATGATCACATTACCCTCGAGTATTCCTAATACCCATACATCCTGCATACTGGAAGACCTAGAATAAACCTGAAGTTTTAGATTATATTTAAATGGTCTTCTTCATGGTTTTATCATTAAATTTCTCAATTGGTCGTTGGGACTTGGTATGGATCATATGCTTTCCAAAAGCATATATCATACCTACAAATTCTTGTCATGATTCCAAAGCAATATGACCATGCCAAGAGTTTGATCGGTCCCAACACCTCATGAGTGAGCTCATGTCTTCCGGTTCAGTAGTGAACATGTATGATCCCTTTGAGCGATTGTATTACTCATATGCCCTTATAGCACACCAGCTCATCGACATATAGATTATGATTAGGGCATCAACCTAATCTTCTACCTAATGTACATACTTAGACATATAGTAATACATCTATCTCCGGTCAGAGGATGCACGCATATATCGTGACAGCATACAATAGAGGTCTTGGTTATCTCGATCTTGTTAAGACAACTCCTTGACCTAACTTATTTGACACCTCTGAATCTCTATTATTATGTAGAGGATTGGTCAGATATCAGCCATTAGAGAGGAATTGGCATCTCCTTCTCAGGCCAGAGATCCCCTCCTAACAGTCATTTGATGGTGCTTGATGAGTCTTCAATCAAACTCTTTAGATATAATCCAAGCGCTACTATGATTCAACCATTGAATCAACATTGTATGATTATTAAGATGGCCATGGTACAAAATCCTAATTTGAACTAAGGACTTTATAAGTGCATTCATTTAATATCAGACAAGGAGCAAAAAAATGAATAAATTTTATTGATATATAAAAATATTAAAATAACATTTATTTTAGAAAATAGTTCATATAGGACTCACATGTCTAATAATTTCTCACTAGCCCTTAGAACCATTCAGGTACAATCTTTAAATCCATGCTTATTACATGATGGTTGAAAATCTTTTGGATAAAGTTTTGGTAAGGGGATCAGCAACATTATCGGCTTAGGCCACCTTGGCGATGACGATGTGACCACGTTTTTGAATCTCTCGAATGATGTCGTATTTCCTTTACATGTGTTTACTCTTTTGATGCCATCTGGATTCCTTCGTCTGAGCTATGGCTCCAATGTTATTGTAGTGCAGTGGGATGGGAGTATCATAGGAAACTATGTGAATCCCAAGATGAACTTGTGTAACCACCCACATATTTTGTAGCATCTGATGCAACAATATATTTGACATATGTTGTTGAATAAGTCATAGTGTCCTACTTCTTGCTTCTCCAGCTCAGAGCACCACTGTTCGACAAGAATATAAACCTTAAAGTTGACTTTCGGTTATCTATATCAAATTGGAAGTCTAAATTTGTGTATACTAAGACTTGGATATCACCATCTCCATAGACATAGATGTAATCTTCTGTTTGTCTTAGATACTTAAAGATGTTCTTCATTGCATTCCAGTGTTACTCACCATAGTAGAATTGGTAACGGCTTACTACTCCCACTGCATGGTATATATCTGGCCTTGTATACATTATGGCATACATTACACTTCCCACAACTAATGCGTAAGGGCATCCAGCCATGGCTTTCTTATCTTCAACACATAAGGAGCCATTCCTTTAGATATGTGTATACCATGTCTTAAGGAAATGAAGTATTTCTTGGAATTCTTTATATGGAATCGTTCCAAGATCTTCTTAATGTATCCATGTTGAGGCAATCCAAAATCTTCTTTTCTCTATTTCTGAATATCTTCAAACCCAAGATATAAGAGGCTTCTCCAAGATCTTTCATCGTGATGGTATGGGACAACTAGATGTTAACACTAGTCATCATCCATGTATTATTCCCAATTATAAGGATGTTATCTATATAAAGCATGATAACACAATGGTGCTCCCACTAAGCTTCTTGTACACACATGCTTCATCAGGATTCTAAACGAAATCATAATTCTTTATGGTTTCATCAACTTTGATGTTCTAGCTATGAGAAGCTTATTTGATCTCATAGATAGATTTCTTCAGCTTGCATATTTTGCCTTCCTTGGGGTTGCTCTGTATAGATATCCTCTTCGAAGTATTCATTGAGGAATGTAGTCTTGACATCCATTTGCCAGATGTCGTAGTCAAGATATGCAGTAATAGCTAGCAGTGGCCAGATGGATTTAAGCATAGCCATGGGAGACAATATCTCATCATAGTCGATGCCTTCTCTCTGTGTAGCCCTTGACTATGATTCGTGCCTTGAAAGTCTCTACCTTCCCATCAGGTCCCCTCTTTCTCTTGAAGACACATTTACACCCAATGGATTTTATCGCTCTAGGTGGATCCTTTAAGGTCTACACTATTCTTGTACATAGAGTCTATTTCTGACTTCATCGCTAGCATCCATCTATCCATGTCATGATCTGTGGTGCTTCATCAAATGAAGTTGGATCATTGTTAGTTTCATCTGACACATGGAATCTGTATCTTTCAGGTTGCATAACCACACTTGAACTCCTTCGAAGAAGTATGGGTGTTTCATCTTTATTCACATATTCAGTTTCTAGTTCAGGTTGCTCAATATCCTTAGGGGATCCAATGAGTTCATTTACTTCACTTTTATCTTTTTGACTCTTAAGGAAGTCATCCTCTAAGAATTTTACATCTCTAGAGATGACAACCTTTTGATTCTCAGGGTCATAAATTTGGTATCCAATACCTTTTTTTACATGACCAATGAAGTAGCACTCTCTAGTGTGAGATTCTAGCTTACTTGCATCCATGTTCTTCATATGGACCAAGCAACCTTAAATCCTCAAGTGTCTTAACATTGAGCTTTATTCCAAACCAAAGCTCATAAGGGGTTTTGGGTATGGATTTGCTAGGAATCTTATTTAGTATTTATATTGCAGCATCTATTGCATATCCCTAGAAACTAAGAGGTAAATGTGCTTTACTCATCATTGAAGAGATCATGTCCATGATGATCCTATTGCATCTTTTAGCATCACTATTTAGTTGGGGATTCTAGGAGGAGTGAGATTGGATACAATTCCTTTCTCTTTGAGGTATTCCTTGAATTCATCTAAGAGGTACTCGCCACCTCGGTCAGATCGAATCCATTTAATCTTCCTATTGGTTTGATTCTCAACTATACCCATGAATTCTTTTTTTCAAAGGTTGCAGATTTATGACGTAACAGGAAAGTAAACCCATATCTTGGATGGTCATCAATAAACGTTAAGTAATTTCGATGCCCATTACAAGCTAGGGTATAGAAGGTACCCCATACAATGGTATGTATTAGGTCAAGAATACTCTTGCATCACGTACCCTTATTTTGGAAGGGTGCTTTGGTCATTTTATCTCAAATGCAATCTTCATAGGTAGGTAAAGTTTGGATCGTTAGAACATCTAAGTGCCTATCCTTCATCAATCTATTGATCCTATCAATATATAAATGACCAATCCTTTGATGCCAAATCATATTAGAATGATTTCCTTCCTCTCTAGATCATTTAGGGTTTTTATTAGTGAATGTTACATTCATGATAGATTCATCAATGCACAATGCATAGAATCCACGACAAGTTAGAATTCCATCTATGAAATATTTATCATAACGACTTATGATAAGTTTCTCACAGAACAATTATTAATATCCATTTCTAACTAACTTAGATACAGATAATAAGTTCCTTCTAAAATCTGGAACATAAAGAGACTATTTAAGTACAAGTACTCTCCCACTAAATAATGATACTTTGCATGTCATGGCAGCTACTGCTGCAACAGTTACATCAAATTAAATCTAGATGATCATCTCTCCTTCATCGAGCTTTCTTGTTTCCTGAAACATATGTGAACAGAAGCACCAGAATCAATGATCCAACTACCTTGTCATCCTATTAGAAAATTGGTTTCAATGACGAAAGCAGATTATGCATGATGGGGCTTTACCTTTCTCAACAGTTTTAAGGTATTCTGGATAGTCACACTTCCAGTGCACTGACTTTTTGCAGTGATGACAAACATCGATCCTCTTCGATGCTATCAGTGTGGAAGCATGAGAGGATGAGCCAACAGCTTGACTCTTCTTTTTTTTCTTCTTGGGAGGACCCTTCCAAGCCCTATGCTTCTGACTGTGCTTCTCTTTGACATGTGTAACTATTGCACTACCAGCATGATTCTCTTTCTTCATGACATCCTCAGTGGACTTCAATGAAGATATTAGCTCAGTGTTAGCTAACCTCAACTTGTTCATGGGGTATGATACCATAAAGTTGGTGAAAGACTTGGGCAAAGATAGCAAAATAAAGTCAGATTGTATATCTACATCCATCTGTGCCCCATGGTATCCAGTTCAGAGAGATAACCAAACACTTTGATTGTGTGCTCTCAAATCGAAGTTCCTTCCTACATTTCGCAGTGAATAAGTTCTTTCAGGATATTGTAATGTGAGTGCAGTTAACATTACTGAACATCTCTTTCAAATTCAACATTATATCCTGGAAAGCTTCCATGTCCACATGTTGCTTGTGCATCACATTGGACAGAGATCCCAGTACATAACACCTAGCCAATGAATGATCTTCATCATATTTTTCATTGTATTTAAGTTCTTCTAATGTTTGAGGGATTGCATGCTTGTCCTTTGTGAACACATAGACGATGCGCTTCGTAGAAAGAACGAGCTCCAAGTTTTGGATCTAGTCCTAATAATTTGGTCTCATTAATTGCTTGACCTCCAGACACATACTAGAAGAAGAGAATATCAGATCAGAGAGAGGCAAAGAACTAATGGATTTGGGTTGAGCTCGTTTCTAGGATACCCCAATCCAACCAAGAATGTGACACGTGGGCACAAGATGAAGAAGGAAGAGGAGGCTTTATATTGAGTTCGAGTTCCAAATCCCTTAAGCATCAACAACTCCAACTAGAGCTATAAGTACCACTATATCTCTAGCAAGATCTGGGATTTCCCTTCTACCTTTATTACATCACAATAATATGAGAAAATGTAACTTAGGTAAAGGAAGTGGGAAGTCATTCCTCCTTGCAAGTCCAACTTACATTTCCCAATTCGATCTTTAACACCCGAGCCCACCACCCCTAAGGTCATGTTGACCCGATATTAATTGAATCAATCGTCAAAAGGAATAGGACTCATTATGTGCAATCCAATTCTACCTCAATTATATGATGACCAATATTAGGATCACTAAGCATACATCATTACTCTTTTGAGAATCAAAGAGCCTGATCCATGCCCGCTTGTACATAGGACCGATGACTTCACATAGGTGTCTCTAGTGTACAATCCATGGCGATGAAACCATTCGCTTTGACAGGAGACTATAGATATCATTTATATGATCCTCCGTATCTTATTCAAAATTTAATCATTATGAATCATATTCACTACAATTAATTCATCTAAGGGAATTACAGCTCTATTTATAATAGACTGGTTATTTTAAATGGATCTGATAATTTAATTTTATTAATATAATTAACAATCTAATTCAACCAACAAACAATTAGGGTTTTCTTGATATTACTATATAGTATTAGCTCTCACAAGTACGTATTATTTTGAATTTTTTATAATTATATTACAACTTGATTTACTCATATTACCCTTTCCTTGAAAATGGATCTGGCCAGAACACATGAGTATTGCAGGGAGGGAGCATTTTCGTGACATGCAAGGTGCTAATTAAGAAACCAAGCTAGCATTCCTAGTCTAGACACCTTCAATATTCTGATTCAGAACAATGCAAATTGAATCAATGTACTTGCAGATTATCAATCATTTCTTTGATGACCGGCATGATACTATAAATAATACACACTACAAAATCATAAGCCTTTAAAAATATTTTATCTAAATTTTTAGTAATAGCAAGCAAATATATTTTTTATTTAGCATGTAAAAGTTGATCTACAATTATTGTATGTTAAACAAGGGTTTTATCATGAAACATTCATTCAATGGCAATGGATAATTTTAATTCAAATATTTCATAAATATATGAAGCATAAATTAATCATGAAAAATTCATAATTTTCTTGATTTGCATTGAATGATAAATACATTAAGATAGCTCTTGTGATGATCTAATCATTTTCCAACTCATCTCCACTAAATATGGAATACCTAGGGCAAACGGAGTCGGAATCACGTAAAATAAATTTGAGAAGTTTTCCTATTTAATTCTCTACTTAATTAATGTATTTATAACATGTTTCATGACTGAAAATAGTGACCAAAAATTAATTTGTTAAAGATCTGTGAATACATGCAAAAATAATTTCATTGTGGGAATTTTTTGAATGAAATTAATGCACCTTTGATGTCAACCTTTGGAAAATATTTTAGGGACATATATAGGCATACTAAATACCTTTAAATACCCAAAAAATCGTACAAACAGTGCATAAATCGTAGCTTTTCATTTTTGCAAAAAAATTATTCGAAACAAGCATCATATGCAAAAAATACGAGTCCCCACGCATCCGATATACAAAACCATGTTCCCTTCAGGTTTGCATCAGATCCAAGACCTTTGACCAAGGCTCTAATACCAATTAAAGGCTAGGATTTAGACCTTAGCGCATTACGGAAGTGTGAAGATGGCATCACATGTGATCAAGAGCAACTAGTCGTACTAGTTGCAAGGGACAACAAATATTAAAAAAATAGATAAAACCACATGATATGAGAACCATACTCATATCATTTCATCAAGATCAAAAACAAGTAATAGGATTACCTCTTGAAGCGTGTTTGCAATCATGTGTCTCTAAATGAAAAGGCCTCATGGCTCAAGTCTGGTCCAATGAAGAACGCGCTTGCGACGTGTGGATGAGACGCGTAGATCCCACAATCCGAGTTGATGATCCGAGTGTGAAGTCTCCAGATTTTGTCTCACGAAATGTGAAGCCTTCCTCACGAGTAAAAAGCACCAAATAAGGAAAAGACCACGAGCAGTCAATCGGGCAGCACAACGGTGTTGCGATGATGGCGGGTTCTCGCAAATAATATGGTAGACGGTCAAAATATTGAGAGAGAGAGAGAGAGAGAGCTTGGATGTGTATGAGAATATGAGAGAGAGTGACATTTGTTGCTTTAAATTTGTGAGTTGATGTTGTAAGAGAAAGAGCTAGGTCTAGCCTTTCTTTTATAACAAATTGGATGGTGGAGATGCACTCCTAATTTAAATCAATGACCATGATTTTATTGCATAAATTTACAACAATAATAAATTTATTTAAAATAAATTAAAAATTCATTGAAGAATCTTCCATATAATTTAATTTAAATTAATTCATTCAATGTGGAATGAATGGAAAGTGGACAACCCTCCTTCCATACATAGGGTGGACGGCCACCAAGAATTAGGACTAATGGTGGTCGTCCACTCCTAATTAGGAATGGAGGCTACCTCTTTCCCAATTAGATGAGATCTAATATCTCATCAAATATTTCACATGTGCAACAACTTTTACTGAAATATTATTCACCAAAATAATTCCAATTTTTTTGATAATTTCAATCATGTTATTGTCAATTATGAATCATATTCAACCACCCAATATAAAATGTAAATTTCATTTACAATTAATTGTACAATATGAATCCAATTCACATCAAAATTTAATCCATAAATCCTATTTAAAAATAATTATCTCTGACATAATATAAATCACATTTATAATATTCATGATTATTATGGATAGTGATATCCATATTATTTATACTTTGATAATTAAATCATATTTAATTATCTTAGATGACTACTCTCATGTGTCCAAATAATATGAATCATATTCAAATTATTCATGACAAGTTGTCTTCTTCGTGTTTTATCATTAAATTTCTCAATCGGTCATTGGTTGTTGGTATCTATCATATGCTTTCCAAAATCATATATCATACCTACAAATTCTTGTCATGCTTCTAAAGAAATACGACCATGCATGGAATTTGGTCAGTCCTAATACCTCATGAGTGAGCTCATGTCTTCTGGATCAGTAGTGAACCTGTATGAACCCTATGACAGATCGTATTTCTCATATGCCCTTGTATGCACACTATCTTGTATAGGCCGTGATTAGATCATCAACCTAATTGTATGCCTAATGTACATACTTAGGCATATAGTAATACACATGTCTCTAGTTAGAGGATGCATACCTATATCGTGGCAGCATATGACATAGGTCTCGGTTATCTCGCTCTCATAAAGTCAACTCCTCGACCTAACTTATCTGACACCTCCGAATCTCTATTCCTATGAAGAGGACATGCATCAAGGGGTCGATCGGATATCGCCCTTTAGAGAATAATTTTCATCTCCTTCTCAGGATAGAGATCTTCTCTTAATAAACATTTGACGGTGTTTAATGAGTCCTTAATCTAACTCTTTAGATGTCATCCAAGAACCAACCTCTATGATTCAACCATTTAGACAACAGTTGTATGATTATTATGATGGTCGTCGTACAAAACTGTAATTGTACTAACAGATCTTATAAGTGCATTCATTCATTTATTCTCGGATAAGGAATGAAATAAATCAATAACTATTATTGATATATTAAAAGATTATAGTAACATTTATTGTAGAAAATGGTTTGCTCGGGGATCACATGTCTAACATTGAGCAATGAAACTTGAATTCACAAGCTTATAGATTTTAAGTGCATAAATTGCTCGACAATAATGATGATTGCAATTGAGCACAAAGAGCACAAACAACTTTAATAGCTTGACATCATTGTATTAAAGAGAGATCAAGAGCGTAGAAATGCTAAAAGAACTCAAATATCGCACACAAATACCACTCTTTCTTTTCTTTTGAGAGTAGAAGATGCTATTCTTGGTTGGGTGTCTCAAACAATGAGCCATAGGGTCCGCTATATAGGGTTGGCCTCAAAAGAGTTGGTGCATTCATTGTTCATGATCAACTTCAATATGCTTGGATCATTCATTGTTCATGATCGATTTGCCATTTATTTCACACTTAATATCATGCAAATGGTCTGATCACGATTTGAGGTTCACAGTGTCTCCAGTTACAAAATATTGGTTCTACAAAATAGTTGATCGAATTTTTTTGCCCATTGTTTTGGGTCCTTAGATGGTTAGGATAGTTCCTTGTATTTCTCCTTGATTCTAATACCTTACTAGCTTCGACTTGACTAGCAGGTTTGTTGATTTTAGCAATTTTAGATTTTCTTTAGTGGGTTCATAACCAATATCGAACTTACTTTTAATCCAATAATTAGCCCCTAATAGCTTGTTTAGGTTTTCCTTAAGTTTAATGAGTTTTGTTAAATCATTAACTAGGGTGTGTGTGTATTTTGGTTTTACAACATTGTTTTTTAATTTATATATGTTAATTATAATGGCCTTAATCTCTTTTCATGGTGATGTTTAATAAAAAAAATACATACAATAAGTTTATGGAGATTTTCCATAAGTAAGCCTACTTCATTTTCATGCTTCTCTATTGTGATGTGTGCAGTTGATTTTAATAGATTATTTTCCTTTTTCAATTTAACTAATTTATGCAAAGTAAAACAACATTTTGTAATTCTATTAGAATAGATTCATCAGTAATTACCTCATCATTATCGAGTGTCATCGATCCGAGCAAGGATTCTTATTATAGGTGGCTGACTCACTTTCGGAAGATCTGGAGAAGTAGGAGCTGGAGGAGTCCCAAGTTGCATGTAGAGATTTTCTATTTGGGTGCTCGTGATAGTGCATGTAGGATTTTCTCCTTTTTTCCTTTTCAACTCATTTACTTTTGTTGGATTCACTATCTCTTTGACTCTCCATTACTACTCTTTCTGAGTAGAGGACAATCCTTTTTCAAATGTCCCTTCTTTTTGCAGTTGGAGCATTCTAATTCACTTCCTTTTCTATGGTCGTCTTTCTTAATCTTTTGAATCTCCATATGAACATAGCAAGGTCATTTTTAGAGCTTTCATTTGATTATGGTGCTTCAGTAGCTTGAAGAACAATACTCTTCTTTTTCTTGACCTTTACTTCTGCTTTTGAAGTATAGGTCTTCTCAACTTCTTACTATAAGCTCATCAATGGGTAGTTTGTTGGTGTCATTTACATCTTTGATGACAATTGGCATCGTGCTGCATGTTGAAATGAGAAAATAGAGGATACTAGTCAATTGACCAAATTCAGTAATCTCTACATTGAGATTCTGAAGACTATTGATACTCCTAGAGAATCGTGTATACATTTCTCTGATGGATTCTCCAAAATCCGTGTTAAATTGCTCATATTTTTGTTGATGGAGACTAACATGTGTCTCTTTCAATTTGGTAGTACATTTTCATGTGATGATGAGTTTATTCCCTATATCATATGCAGTCTTGCTTGCTAAGATAGTTGAACTCTTCCTTGGTGAGAAGAAAAGATCACATTCATAACCTTTGAGTTGTATATAACCCTCTTCTTGTTAGAGTCTGACATGGATAGATCTTTCGTATGCTTGGGACTAGTATTTCTGGACACTATGATGTTTCAAAGACTTGTGTCTATTGATTCAAGAAAAAAGTGAATTCTAACATTTTGACAATTGGAGTTGGTCTCGTCGAAATGTGGAGGCCTAATAGTGGACTGACTTTCATAGCTAGTGTGCATCGATACTAGAATATGTGTTGTTGAGTGTTGATTTCTTAGCACTGAACCTACTTTGATACCACTTCTGAATTTCTAACGACCATGACACCACTAAAAGGGTGGTAAATAATGTATCAATGGTAGTAAGAAATCTTATGTGAATAATAACAAGCACACCACAACAAATCAATCATTCGACTCAGGATTTCTGATTGGAGCCAACCAACTACTTTGCCCAAGATATTTATATCAATATATTAACCCTTTACAAAGCTTCAAGATTCACAACTTTGGACTAGACATCAAAGTCAACACTACAGATCAAACACCAAAAGCACCTATAAAGAAAGGTTGAGGATGGAAATAAATATTTCATAATATTTTCTATATATTTTCTTTTAACAAATTAAGTAATTCCCAACAGTAAGTGAAGGATGTGGTAAGATCCTTAAGCGCATCACATAAACATAAGGATTGCATCGTATGCGATCAAAAGCGACTAGTCGCACTAGTTGCTCAAGACAGCGGAATTTAAAAAATCAAACGATGAAACCACATGATCCAAGAACACTTCTCGGATCATTTCATCTAAACCACAAACAAGTATTAGGTTTGCCTCTTGAAGTGTGGTCGTGATCGAGTCTCTAAAAGAAGAGACCTCATGTCTCAAGTCCAATCCGACGAAGGAGACGCTTGTGAGCATGTTGATGAAACACGTGCTTCTCACAATCCATGTTGATGATCCAAGTGACAAATCTCCTGATCTCGTCACACGAGATCCGATGTCTTCTTCACGAGAGAAGCACATCGAAGGAGATGAAGATCCACGAGCAAACAATCCAACAACATAACAACGATACTGTGACGACGGTGACTCTCTCTAGGGCTCCATGGTGGATGGCCACAATGATAGACAAAGAGAAAGGACATGTAGAGAATGAGAGAGAGAGCATATGTTGTTGTTGTTGTAGTTGTAACTTTGAAGAACAAGGGGTGCCTCTTCTTATATAAAGTTTTGGGATTCCATGGATCACAATCCATGGACTACACAAAATCAATGGATGAGATTGATTTGTGCTTCTTTCAATGGTCAAGATTTTATTGTAAAAATACAACAAAAACTAATTTAATTTAGATTAAATATATATCAATATAATTAATACAAAACCTAATCAATCAAGCATGGAGATTATGGAATAGATATTGCCTCCTTCCATAATATGGGAGCGGATGGCCACCCTTTCCTAATGGGAGTTGGTGGAGATCCACCCTCCCAATTGGGAAGGAGCCAATCTCATGTAATCTCATGAGATTACATTATTTCATGGAAATATCCAAGATTTACAACTACACTTGTTGTAAATTATTCTACAAAAATAATTCATAATTATTCTGTGAATATTACAGTCTTGCCATTAGAAATTTGTGAATCACATTCACACCCCAAAATAAAATGTAAAATACATTTTCAATTAAATGTCTAATGTGAATCCAAATTCACATCAACATTTAAATTGTAAATGGTGTTTACAAATATCTCTTTCTTATATATTATAAATCACATTTATAGTATATATGAATAATTAGGATAATGCTATCCACATTATTCATATCCATGATAATTAAATAACATTTAATCATCTTAGATCTCCGTTCCATTGTGCCGAAATAATATGAATCATATCCATAGTATTCACATCTTTGATAATTAAATCACATTCTATTATCTTAGATAACTCTCCTTATAATATGAACCAAATTCTTATTATTCATGATAAGTAAATAAAATTTATTTATTGATGAATCTATGATTCATCACTCTAAAAGGTGAAAATAGAGCTTTGTTCTCGAGTAATTAGCTGCATATTTACACTAATATTGCATAATTAGCATTCATGCATGTGTAAATAATATCTTCATTTTATCATTGATATTTGCACTAAATAAGGAGTCCAATTCACTTCTAAAAATCACCTGTAAATACCCTATTTGAATATATTTTATACTAACTCCAAATCCAATAAAATCAACTCTGTAGTGTATATATTACTAACATTAATACAGGAAAAATATCAAAAAATACTAACTTATAAAATTGTCCAATAAAATCCAAATCCAAGTTTGAGACCAAGAACTCTAAATTAGCATATCTCTCTCATATAGTACCCGATTTAGGTCTACTGACTTTTAAAGTAATATACATTCAAAGACCTTCAAAAGAAGACCAATTTCATTAAAATCGGACATCGTGTGTGAAACTTGGGTTTTGGGCACCTAATGTATATTGTAAATATTGACCTTTTTGCCCTTATATTTTATCCTTTTATTTTCTTATTAAAAATACAAAAAAATAGAATAAGCTGTAAATATTTGTTACATATTTTTCCTGATTTTATTTGATTTTTATGTTATTTAAAATGACAAAAAAATTGCAAAAGATAAAAATGTAATATTTTATATCTATAAGGTACCACCCAAAAATACATTTTGTACAGATAATTTCCTTTGATTTTAGATTCTTCACGGAAGTTGTAGATCTCGTTGAGACGAGCAACTTTCATGTATATTACTTTTGATTTGATCCCTTTTATTATTTATTTTTTATTTTTCTTTATATATAATTTTTGAATTTTTTGGGAGTGCCACGTGGCAGTTTCTGGAGCCGCCACGTGTCACCCTATTTTTTTAATTTTTACTTATATTATTTTATTTTAGTTAATTAATTAATTAATTTTATTATTATTATTAATTAAATAAATAAACGCCATGTGGTGCCTTCTCTCTCCTCTAGGTCGCGTGCCTGGCACGTATCCTTCCCCTCCCTCTCCCTTCCACCTTCCTCTCCTGCGTCGCGTGGCGCACCAGCTCGTGCCCTCTGCCTGGGGTGAAACCACCTTGCACGCAACTGCCTCACACACATCGCCTACTTCCCCCTGCCTTGCGATGCACGACTCCCTCGTCCCCACGAGGACCACGACCGATTCTTGCATGTTGCATAGCTCGCCCGCAAACCTCACCAACCACCTCCTGCATGTCAATCTTCCACTACAAATACCTCTTCCCCACCGTCAATCCAATGGATCAGCCATTCTAGAGAAGCACAGGTCCAGCTCGTTCCTCCCCCTTGGTGACAGCTCCGGGCGTTGGAGCTTGAGTTGACGACGACCTTTGCACTTTAGGCGAGATCCAAGGGATCTTCCCTTGCTGCAGCTCAAGCGAGAGCTGCTCGAGCTCCTTCCTTGTTATGAAGAAGAGCGAAGACCTGCTGGACTTCCTCTCCAGCAATCCCAGGCATCCGACCATCACCTTCACGTAACTCCTTCCCCCTTATTTCCTCCCTCTTCCTCCTTCTATCTGTTCTTTCTTCCTCTGTCATTTTGTTTCCTCTATTTCTCTACCTCTAACACTCTCTCTTTAATCCATCATCATCTGTCCCACAATCATCAAACAAATTACACTTTCACGGATAAATCAACCATTACAGATGTAATGGTGATTTTTGTTTGACTTTTTGAGGATTTTTCATGAACCATTTAATCAAAAATTTATGGCACTAGAACAAATCCAGAAACTCCCCTGTTCACAGGGGAAGTACCCCTATTCCCCTTCCTCATCCCAACCACCGCTTGCGGCCGCCAACACCCGTGCCAGCCACAACCCGCTCCCGCACGCGTGGGCGCCCAACCGCCATCGCTTCCTTGCAGCACTCCGCTTGGCCACCATCTCCTCGTGTGGCCCCTTCCAGCCGCTGTTGTTGCACCGCGCGAGGACCCCACTTCCACTGACTGCTTGCGACGCTGCAGACCTCCGCCAAATCCTCGCCGCAGCCCGCGACCATGTGTAACAACCGCGCCAAGCAACCACCACATCATTCCACCTCTACACGAGTCCACCAACTTCCCGGGCGACCCCAGCGTCGATCAGCAGCCTCTGCTCCGCCGTCCTCCGTACAACAAAATCTCAACTGGGCATCCCCACAGCTTGTTGCTCCAGGCTTGGTCGTATGTCGGCGAGCCCTTGGAGCCCGCGCTCCTCACACATCAACCCCAGCACCTCGGCAGCCCACCCCCGTTGCTACACCCCCTTGTCGCTAGATAGAATGAAGAAGAACAAAAAAAAGTCCAGAGGGCTCACGTAGGGGTTACAGATTCCTCATTGGAAAATTGCTTGGGTACCCCTTGAGACTCAGGAATTCACACACCCTCTTGAAGAAATTGCAGGAGGAGCCCCCGCAAAATCAATAAATTGCAAAACACTCCCTACATCTTTAGCAAATCACGCTCGCAGCAGCTCGCATTCAAGCAGGCACGTGCTCTGCACGTGCCCTGGTGGATATTTTCAACCAAGTCCCTGCAAGTTTTAGTAATTACATTCGAGTCATGTCTGCATTTGTTTTTCAGTTTTTTTTAATTCAGTATTGCATTCACACCCCTATGATCGCATATTTATTATTTAAACATCTATTTCGCATCATTTTGTCATTCTAAAAATTGCATATTGTAGAAGAACTCATGTTTTATCATTATGAAAAATAGTTATATTTTTTTGACCTTGGTTTAGTTAATAGAATTAATTTGATGAAATATTGCATATTTTACCCAACACTCATTCTAAAATTGATTTTGAATTAATCATTGCTCAAAAAATTACCAAAACATCACAGTAGATAGAGTTTGAGTAGTTCTACTTTATGACAAAAAATCTCTTCATTTGCATGCATATCGAGGTCTTAAAATTTAATCAATGATTTGTGTAACTTATTCTTAATTAATTCCTCACTTAGTATTTTTAGGAATTTAAAATTACTCTAGATATTTCTCACATAGACCTATCTAGTATAAATTGATTTCTAAAAAAATGGTTGTTTGGTGTTTATTAAAATTATATTTGCATAAATCACTCTGCATTCATATTTAATTTGTAATCAATTCACATTGAGTCGAAAAATTCCGAAAAAGTTGCAGTAGCTAAATGTCGTCAATATTCATCTTCTGGCCAAGTTTGAGAATTTTTGGATTTAATTTTATCATATTTTATGTTTTAACCCTTGAATTTGGTCAGAATTGCACTGCATTTTAATTGCATAAAAATCATAAAAAATTCTTCTAAAGACCTAGCATTTAGATTGGCTTTAAATTAATTTAAGGAGAAAGTTGCCTCCCTGAGTTTGACTTTGGGATTGCCCAAGTAAAATAAAAAAAATTGTCGCTTGACATTAATTGAAAAATTAACTAAAGTGGTTTTTGATAAATCTGATTTTGCCCAACAGCAATGAATACATATTAAATTTAATCGTTAATTTGGTTAAATTAAGAGGGTGAAATTCAGGTTTTTTAAATGGTGCCATTGCCGGGGAGGCACGACTTAGGTTAATTTCTAGAAAATTTAGATTTTAGATTTTCCATCCCCGGGTAGTCCGATTCCCGATTTTTTGTGAATATTTTTCTGTTTATTTTCAACATTTGTTTATTTTGTGTCGTCCTCTCGCTAACCATCATTAATTTTTTTGTGTATAGCACATGAGGCATCAAAGGCAATTTACCAGATGAGCCGAAGAACCTACATCAATTTGAACTGAGTGGTATTTTAGAGAACATGTAAAAAAAGTTTGCATTTACAGTGGTTCCCGTTTGGGTTCTCGCGCGTGTAAGTGAATAATAAAAAGAGTCTCAATGTGTTGCGTGGTTGCTTGACGTAGGATAGGACCTGCACTCGTGGCTCTTAGAGCTTTCTTAGTACTGTTTGTGCTCGTAATATCAAGGACCATACTTCACCATTAAAAGACGCACTTAGACCACATAACTTAGCCAAATTTAGCTTGTTCTGCACTCGCTAATTGAACTGCTTGTCTAAGAGAGGCTTTTTAACGATTGCATTCATTTAGATAAAATTTCACTTCTTTTTTGCATCATGCATGTAGAGCACGAGGATCATTGTATGTCTTCTAAACTTGGCATGCATCATCATTTTATCGTGCATTGGCTTTTCTCGACTCCTTCCCCCTTGGTTTTCTAACTTAAATTAAAGGAAATTGGGTCTGGATGATAGGCGTGCCTTGTGTGTTGGACTAATAAAGTGAACATCTAACTTAAAACCTAGACTGTAAACAAATTAACCAAAAAATCAACATTAAAATTGGAAAATCTGTTTGGAGGAGAATAACCCTGACCTTGATTTCAGGTTGAGTGAGGGTACAGAGTGTGTGTGCACACCCTAAGGTAGAGCCAAAATCCTCGCCTTCCATATCACGTACCTCGATCCTAGCAAATATCACAGGCTGAACTATTTTAGGTTCGACTGACCAGTACCAAATAGCCTCCGCCTGCTCTGGCTGGTAGATAGGGGGGAAATAGAGGTGCACCACGACAAGTTGCTAGTAACCCTCCGAGGTGAAGTTATAAGCCTTGTCAGCCTCTGCCTACTTCGGTAGGTAGATAGTGGTAGGTCCTTGAACTTCTCAGCTGGTGATAGTAGCGAAGAGAGGAAGGGCGTTGCTATCTTAAGCGACAGGTTAAACAGGGGAGATGCATCCGGTTTTGAGCTGACTTCCCTTTAGGTCACGTAATCATTTCTATTTTCCTGAAAAATCACACTTAAAATCAACCAGCTTAATCGGACCCGACTTTGGGTCCTTCACGTGTTGAGTGTGAACTCAGGGTTTGTGATTCAATGACTTGCTTCAGGTAGGAGTCAATTCCTATCTTTACACTTGTGCTCCATATTCTTCTTTCTGTTGTCAAAGATGACAGACTGGGGGGTATTTACTCATGCTTTGCAAATCTCTCATTTAACCCCTGACGAAGTTTGTCTTCATCGGCCCAAGCGTAACTTGGGCCAACCTGAGCTCACGACCCTCTTGAGTTTAGGATCTCTCACTCTCGGGATGGTCACCCTCAAAACATCCCTTTGCTCTCCTCTCATCTTACCGAGGAAGACCTTCGCCTCGGTGAGAATGTCTTCATTACTGCATCATCTAACCTAGACCACATTATTTATTCAGATGAAGAGGATGAACCTGAGACACGGATGCCTAAGAAAAATCCAGACCAAGAGGAACACAGAGATGATCCTATGCATCAAGCCCTTGCCCGATTAACTAGACAGCTGAATGTAGATCTTATTGCTAGGATGGGACAGGTGATTGAGGTGGGTCGAATAGATAGATCGATGGTAGATGCCTACAACCCGGGTGAGAATGAGATGCATAGTAGGCTCGTACCTGAGGTACCCCAGAGGCATTTGAGCTGAAGCCCCATTTCCTTAGTCTACTACTGAAGTTCAATGGAAATGCTACATAAGAACCAAATGCCTTCTTGAGAGACTTTGAGTTGGTGTGTAACAACCTTAGTCATCCTAGGGTTGGCCAAGATTACATCAGGCTAAAGGCTACCCCGTTTGCCTTAGAAGATAAGGCTGCCCATTGGATGAAGAATCTAGGGGTTAGACGTACGATCTGGAGGCAGTTCCAGGATTTATTTTTGAAGAAGTTCTACCGACTCAGTAGGAATAACCAGATGAGGATGAAAATCGCTAGCTTTTCCCAGGGGCCCCACGAACCATTCCATGAATCCTGGGATAGATTCAATGAATTGAGACAAAAATGCCCCTGCCATGGCATTACCAAGGCGATTTTAGTCCAGACCTTGTTCTGTGGTATGACCTCGAAAATGCAGGGATTGGTGAGTGCAGCCTGTGGAGGTAGCTATCTGAATAATAACAAAGATGTTGTATGTAAGATCCTAGAGCAGATGGCGGAAACAGACAGATCACAGGCCACTAGAGCCTATCACTCTTAAAGTTGAAAAAAGAGTCTTGTTCCCGAGAAATTAGCTACATATTTCCCCTTATCTTTCAAAATTAGCATACATACATGCATGCATAAGATATGCATTTTAGCATCCATGTTTGCATTATATAAGAAGCCTAATTCACTTGTAAATATTCACCATTACTCACCTGATTATCTATATTTTATACTCCCTCCAAAGTCAATAAAACTAACCCTATACTGTGTATATTACTAATTAATAATTTAAGGAAGAGGCCAAAAATTCCTAGCTTGTAAAAATACACAATAAAATCCCAAACCCTGTTGGAGACCTCACACCTTAGAATGCAAATATCCACCTCATACAACCTCTGATATAGGTCTACTCACTTTCAGATTAATACACATTCAGAGACCTTCAAAATGAGACCCATTTCATTTAAATCGGAGCTCGTATGCAAAATTTGGGTTTTTGGGCCCCTTTGTGTACTATATGTATGCATATTTTTACCCTTGTATTTTGTATCTTTATTTGACCTCATCTCCATTTTTGGTCAACATGAAACTTGTAGATCTCATAGAGATATACAACGTTCATGTTTTGAGTTTTTCCAAATTCGACCTCCTTCTCTCTCTAATTTCATATTCTCTTTCGACCATCTAGATCAGGCCACGTGGCGCCCTCTGATTGCGCCACGCAGCCCGCTCCATTGCGCGCCACACACACTCCACCGTCCGATCTCGTCCCCGCTCTCCTGGTCTGGGCCATCCATTCCTGCACCCACTGGCAACCCTTCGATCAAGACCTGGAATCAATCGTAGCCCTCCGTCAGCGCTGCGCTCTCAAAGCGCCACGTGTCATCTCCATGGCCATTCGATCTCGCCTTCACATCTTTATCTCCACCGTTCATCATCCAGATGACCTCCACCGCCCGATCGACCCACCAACATCATCACAGCTGCTCGCCAGCACTGTATTCTCCTTGCGCCACGTGGTGTGCCCTGTGCCCTTCGATCTCATCACTTCAGATCAAATCCCAGCCGCCCCGTAGCGCCTAATTCTCAGTCATTGGATCGCGAGATCCAACGGCAGAGACGTCGTCTTCTACCTCCTGCAGCTCCCGCACCCACGTCGCCCACCTCGCCAATGCACAACCCCTTTCTATTTTTGTCACCACTCTGGCCATCCTCTCCGCCTTCTACCACCTCCACCTTGTAGCCCACTCTACCCTCATCTTCGCCAATCCCCATGACTCCCATGATCCCTTCTCCCTCGCTCCACAAACTCCACGCCAACCTCTCCCTCCATCACTTGTCACTGTCACCTTATCCCTATAAATACACCATCCCCGTCGACCCCATCCGCCACTACAGAGAGAAACCCCGAGCTCGACTTCACCAATTAGTGACAGTAATTAGGCCAGAATCCGAGAGAAGACAGAGACTTTCTCCGATAAGATCCACGGCCAACCCCGCCGTGCCGCAGCCCCTCTTGTGAGTTGAACGAGCTCAGGACCCCTACCGGCCATCGAGCGATGACCCGGAGCTCAACTCCGAGCTTCAATCCCCAGGTAGATACCTCCATCTCCCCTCCGATCTCCTTCTTCTTTTTCTTCGCTTTTCTTCGAATTTCTCCGCCTCCCACGATCGATCTCACGTTTACCTGATCATCCACTGAGCTCCACCATGGAGCTCTGATCCTCGCATGCCATTCCATTTCCTCCTATGGCACCTCGCACCTCACTCCGACAAGAGCTCTGCCATCTTAGCGGAGGAGCACCACCGCACCTCCTTCATTCCACTCCAGGCCTCCCGTTACACTCACCTTCTCCACACAAACACACAACACGCCTCAGCTATTGAGATAATCCCTCAGGTACACTCTCCTTCATTGGTCGGAAGCTTCACCGGAGTGACTTCGACCTTCATCACCTTGGCCTACGGACCTCCTCAGCTCCATCCAGAATCTCCGGTGGCTCCCTGACTCTTCCCCGATCGTTCTGAGCTACACAAGAGCCGCCGACAAGCTTCATCGACTACAGGAGGAGGAGGCGGAGCCAGGAGGACTTCGCCAGAGCACAGCCACGTCCGCCGCAGGAGGCAGCAGACCAGAGGAGCACGAAGCAAAATAGCCGTCCGATCCCCATGATCGGACGGTTCTGAGCGAGCCACGTCACCACTTCCCCGAGCTCCAGATGCCGTTCGATTCATCTTGATCTAACGGCCCTCGATCGTCCACGTCTACATCTTAGGATCCATCAGTAGCCGTTGGATCATCTCGATCTCGTGGCCTGGATTGAGCCACGTCGCCTCCTCTGAGCCTTCTCCCCAACCATTAGGCTCGGAGCCGCCAAGGTTGTACCGAGCCACGTCCGAGCCTGCAGCGCCCCCAAGCCGACCTCCAAGCCTCCGACATCTCCCAAGCCTAGCATTGCACGTGTCTCTCACGTGCGGCCAGGGCATTTTACACTGAGGCTCCTGGAGGTTTTGAAAATTACAATTCAGTCCCTATCAAGAGCATCGCGTGAGGCGGATGTGTTTCAGGGGCATTTTGCACATATATCCCCCTCATTATAGGTAATTGCATTTAAGTCACAGTCAACATGTTTAAATTTCAGTAATTTATTTTATGTATTTGCAATTTGGTCCCTATCTTTGCGTGCATTTTTAGATGTCCATTTGACAGCATTTTTAAGTTCTAAAAACTGCATTGCTTAGCTTAACTTGTCCTCTTATTTATGTGACACTTGTCTCATTTCTGTGACATATTGGGAATTTAATATTATTAAATTGGTGAAATTTTCCATATTTTGCCCATTTGATGCCTTTTAGTTCTTGTTAAATTCCCTGTTGCTTCAAAAATCATTAAAAAATCATACTAGACTTAAGATAATTTTTTTTACATTGTGCCCAAAAATCTTTGCATTTGCACGCATCCAGAGGCCTGAATAAATTAATTGGTGATTTCCTTAATTGATTTTTAATAGGTCCAATTCACATAGAATTTTAGGTTTATCAATTTTCCTGGATTCATCATACTTAGATCTATCTAGGATAATTTTTACATCTAGAAATAAGGTGTTTTGGTATTTATTAAAATTGTTTTTGTAAAAATCACCTTGCATTCATATTTAATTCACAGTAAATTCATAAATTGTCAGAAACTTGCAAAAAAATAGGGTAGCTTAAGTTCATTGCATTACACATTTTGGCCAAGTTTCATAATTTTTGGACTTAATTTGAATACATTTCTGATTTAACTTGTAAACTGGCCTGAAAATTGCATTGTCTTTCTTTTAAATTGCATAAAAATTGTTGAAAAATACCAAACATATCTTCTGAAAATCCGACCTCTGAAATTCTCTTAAAATTTACCTAAGGAGACAGCTGCCTCCTTGAGTTCGACCTTGGGCTTGCCCAAGTAAACTAAATTTACCGCTCGTGATTAATTGAACTTTAATTAAAAGTTGTTTTTTATTAGTTCGTATTTACCTTACTACAACAAACGACACGACATTAATTTGATGATTAATTCCATCGAATTAACAAGGGTAGAAATGAGGCTCTTCAAATGGCGCCATTATCAGGGAAGCGTGGCTTAGGTTAATTTCTAGAAAATTTTTGAGTGTTTGATTTTCCATCCCGGGTAGTCTGATTCCTGGTTTTCTTGTTTTTCTGTCATTTAATTTTGAGCATTTTTGTGTCGTCCTTTATCTGACCTCAATTTGTTTTTGTGCGAGGAACACGAGGAGTCGAAGGCACTTCGAGGAGCTTGCATTTTTTAACTTTTTGTGTGATTGTGAGGACTTGTAAATTTTTGTTTTTCTTCATTTTTGCATTCTTTCCAGCGGTTCCTGTTTTTGGGTTCTCGTGTGTGTAAAAATAGTGGAAATGTGTCTCTGTGTGCTGTGTGGATTGAATTTTAGATTAGGCTTGCACTAGCGGCTCCTCAAGCCATTTTAGGAATTGTTTGTGCTCGTAAAATTCTAGGACCACACTTCGCACTTAAAAGACACACTTAGACCGTAGGACTTAGCCAAATTTAATTCGTTCTTCACTCGCTAATAGAACTGTCTGTCTAGGAGCGGCTTTTCTCGATTGCATTCATTTAGTTTAAAAATTTCAATTCAGTATTGCATCTAGCATTGTAGAGAGCTGGAGGAACTGTAAGTCTTCTTACTCAAGCATTCATGATCGTTTTCTCGATTGCATCGGCTTTTTCCGATTCTCTCTCTCGGTTTTCTAACCTAAGATAAAGGAATTAGGACTGGACGGTAGACATGATTGCTTATGTGGATTAATATTAGTGACAACTAATCTCTAAAATCGGGGCTGCTAATTGAATTTGATCAAAACAAATTGACTAAAGTTAACCCTTGTTTGCGGGAAATTAACCCCGGTATTGTTTTCAGGCTGAGTGAGGGTACTAGAGTGTGTGAGCACGCTAGGGCAAAACCAAAAATCCCTGCTTTCCATATCGCATACCCCGATCCAGGCAAATATCAACGGTTGAGCTTTGGGTTCAACTGACCAGTGCCAAGTAGCGTCTGCCTACTCCGGTAGGTAGATAGGGGTGAAATTGCAGTGCACCGCGACAAGTTGCTAGTAGCCTACGCCTGCGCTTGCCGGTAGATAGGGGCGAAGTTACAGCCTTGTCAGCCTCCGCCTACTCTGTAGGTAGATAGGGGCAGGTCCATGAACTTTCGGCTGGGGATAGGAGCGAAGAAAGGAAGGGACTTGGTATCTAAGGCGACAGGTTAAATAGAGAAGACACATTCGGCTTTTAGTCGACTCCCCTATAGGTTGCGTAACCTTTGCTACTTTTGTTTGAAAATTCACACTTAAAATCAACCAGACTAATCGGACTCGGTTCAAGGTCCTTCACCATGTTGAGTGTGAACTCGGGGTTTGCTCTTGCGTTTGTCTTTGAGTCTATCTGTGTGTGTTATCCTGTGTAATTACACATTTTCTACCTCAATCTGCTTACATTCATCCTTTCCTCTTAAAGATGTCGGGATATTGGTCCCCATATCCTTTGACCTCTGGTCAATCCTCCTCGACCATATACCGTTCATCTTCGCCTTCTCCTTCTTCCATGTATCCTCCACCACTCACGGGAGATCCTTACCCATGGTCGGTTCCATCTCAACCCGATTATGAAGTCAGAAATTCGACTTACTTCTCCACTTCTTTGCATTTCCCACTTACTCCATATTCTAACACTCCGGATCCACTTCCATCTTGGGCTGATTGTCCTTATTCTCAAGAGCTTGCCGGAGTCAAAGAATCAAATGAAGAGCAAGCCACTGCTGAGACAGATGATTGGCAAAATTATATGCCCCCACATACTTCATTCTCACCTCAAGTAGAGACCAGACAACAATTTACAAATACACATCCCAACTTGACCTTAGGGCATAACATGGTCAATCGAACAACCCGAATGGAGAGGCTTGCACATCATGATTGCCCAGACTTGATTGACTATAGTGATCAAGCTTCCATTAACCAACCTTCATATTACACATTCGGAGAGCCTATACATTCACAAGATTAGACTCATGAGCGAGACTTATAAGTTCCCATTTCATTGATTCCATCTAATGAGGCTCCGAGCAATATTTGCCATTTGAAAGGTCCATACTCGACCCAGCATTACATGCCAGAGTCTAGATATGTTGACTATGAGACCCCAACATCTCAGCAGTCTCCTCCAATTGAGCAGAACTCTCCCATGATTTGTCATGAGAACATTTTGGAGGATGACATTTCCAGACTCATTGAGAAAAATGAAATATTCGGTAACAAGTTGAGAGATGTCATGGAAATATTGCACTCCATTTCTTCCAGTTTAGGAATGAAAGTTGAAAAGGATGTAAGTAGATCTAATGTTGAAAACCGAGCGAACATTAGGGAACCCATACATCGTATAAAGCTGGAGTCCATTCTATCTCCCTCTTCTACTAACCCCTTGCCTTCCAATCTAGAGTCTGATCATTCATTCACCCAAAACACCAAAAAATTGAAAACCCAAAAAATCACATAAAATAGAAAATGAAAAAGATTTAAAAAAATTGGATCCTACCCTAAGAGAAGCACTCGATGAAGAATTGATTTTTAATCTTCCCTTAATAAAAGCTATAGATCACATTCCCGACCTCAAACGATTTATAAGAAGTAATTTGATGCCCAAGAGGTCGGGCAACAAGAGGACAAGGACTGAAAGACACATAGTGTCTATGGCAACCTCCTTAGTGATGGGAGAAAGACCAAGAACCACAGAGTGAAGCGCTTGCCCCGAGTTGAATGTGAAATCAAAGACACTACCTTTACCCATGCAAGAATCGATAATGACTCAGCGATAAATATCCTCCCGACCTCTGTGTTTGACAGGCTCAAACTCAGGCCACTTAGGAAGTCGAGAGAGATTATTCAGGCTGATCGATCTATCAAACGGTCGAGAGGAAACATTTCCGTCATCGTTACTTTCCAAGGTGATCTACTCCAGGTGGACTTCACGATCATTGACATCGAGCACCAAGAAGAGTTTATCCAGTCTCCGATTATTCTCGAGAAGCCGTTCTTAGCCTTGGCTAAGGCTACTATAGATTGCAAGACTCGGGAAATCGATTTTTCAGCATTGGGAACGCTTTGACCTCACCCATTCTTTGATACACTTTACTCTAAGGTGACCCGCACATCCGCTGACAGTCGTGACCATCGAGAGGAAGATGAGTCCCACCTCTCTGCTACACCTGAGGGACCGACTGACTGGACGACCGATGGTTGAGAGACACCCAACACCTCCACTTCATCAACTGCTTGCACCACCACCGTGATAGCTTCTAAGGAGGACTCACGACCAAAAGCTATCATTGAGTCGGACATGATTTTTGCTGATTGTCTTGACCATTTTGATGATCCGACACAAGAGGCCAATAATGTTAAGCCAGCTGAGATCATTGGCACCTTCTCGAGATGTGTGCTGACCCTTCAGGAATATTCTAATCTATATGGTGACTCGTTTGATGAGGAACCCATGGTCAGCACCGCACCACATCCTGGACCTTCGAAGGAAACTACCAAGACTGAATTGACTCCACATAAAAACATTGTTGCTCCCTCTTCTAGTCGGCTATCTAGTGAGAGGAAGTCGAGAATTGATTCCTCGAGGTGTTCCCCCTGAACCTCTCAAGGCGCGTCGCTCTCATCTCCCTCTCAATGATTCAGGTTCTAGAAAACCGACCAAGAAAATTTCCTTCAACATTCCGAAGAAGGAATTTTCAGAGTAATCTTCATCGGGTCTGGATAAGGTGATTTATATGAGTAAGCTCAGTTCGGCTATTCTTAAGAGGTATCTAAGCAAGCAGTCGTGTGTCGACCCTCATTGGACGAACCCTTCACCTCACTACTATTCATCTGAGGACGATTCCGACAGCGACACACTTGTATATTCCTTACCTCCTCGCTCTCGCAAGAAGATTCGTCATAAACCTTCTTGATCCTAGTATATTCTCACTCCTTATTGTATATATTTTTCCCTCCCTCCCAAGTGATTCGAATCAATCGCTCTATCTCCATATCATTTCATTATATTGCTATACTTAGGATGATTAGATCCTAAGTATAGAGGGGAGAGTGACCCGAGTCTCTTCATCATTCTATGTACTTTCTCCAGATCCCATCTGTTCTTACACCCACACTTGTCTTATACTTAGGCTGACTAGAGCCTAAGTATAGGGGGGATCGATGCCCACCGTGTATATACTCCTCCATTTCCCCTCTTAACCTCGCCCACCCCATTTTTGATCTTCTTCTACACTTATGCTGCCAGAGCCCAAGTATAAGGGGGCGGAGCCACTTCTATTCTTTTTGTTATTTTAGCTCTCCTATGCTTAGCACAAGCTATGTCATTTTCCTCGCTTTTCGTGCTTGAGGACATAGCACATGCTAAGCATAGGGGGCGTGTATATATTACATATATACTTTACCAATAGCTCGTACTTTCGCATATTTTTGGCTATTTTTTTGTATATATTATGCAATAATTACGGGATGGGTAAAATTGGAGAATTTTTATTGTAAAATACATGTATACTTGTATAGTACTTCTAAAACTCTTAAAAAATGGAAAAATCAAAATCAAAGGCTTCTTATTTACTCTTGCACATCATCTCTCAAAAGAAAAAAACGAAAGAAAGAAAAGGAGAGTCTTGCATTTCATCTGCATAGCATGTCATCTACATCTCATTTGCATATCTTGCATATGCAAAGTGAAAAGTTAGTGGGTTCTGAACCAAGATATGAGTAGATGTTGAGGAGGGACTTGATTTGACCTTAATACACCTAATTTCAGAGGATCCTTATAGGAACTGGAGTTAGGATTTCTCAGGTCCAGTGACTTGATTCTTTGAGTCCGCAAGTCTATGTTCACATGTCATCTTAATCAGTCTAAGTAGAATATCTCGTGCACATGCATGATTCTTTTATATAATGACCTAACTTGGACAAGCACAATATACGAAGCTCTTCATTGATGAGGTGGTGAGGAAGTAGAATCCTTTAGCTTGGAGTAGCACACGGGTGGAAACATCCGTCCTCCTCTAGGGAGGGTAGTGCATCTCAACCTAGTCTGGTGGTGTTGACATCTAAGGACAGGATGTTGTGGGTTGCAATAATACTTCAAAAGAGGGATAGTCTACTGGCTCAAGAGGAAAAACTCCTGATTTACATGCTGCACCTTGCATATAGTTCGAAAAAAATGCAAAAACTCCAAAAAAAATAAGACAGGTCCAAGTGAACTGTCAGAGTATGTATATTAGCAAAGAAGTATGAAGCTGGATGACTTGGCTACATGGGTTAGGCATCCCAGGATAGGTAGCTACACTGGATACCATCCATTCTTTTCTCTACCCCCTCCTCTTGAGCTGGTCGCACTTGAACTTAGAAGGGAATACCCCGCTCCTCGAGGAAAGAGACTGGACCAGGTATTTAGAGTTACCTTGTTAGAGGAGGCTGCTTCTTAGCCATTTTTGATGTGGAGAGCTATTTTCCACTTACACAGTACAAGTAAGAATCATAGTCATCAGAAATTTGTGTATGAGGATTTGTTCTGACCTGGATATTGAGGAGTCTTGAATAGAAGACTTGTGGAACTTGAAGTCTGTTAGGTCTTAAGTTCATGTGCCAATGAGGTTCCACCACACAATTAATCCAAAGGTCGAGTCAAGCTCCATTTTCAACTTTTGTTCATGACCTTGGTATGGAACCCAAAATCATTTCACTCTTGCATTTCATTTAGTTGCTCAGGGATGAGCAAGGTTTAAGTATAGGGGGATGATTATTCTGTAATTCATCACTCTTAAAGTTGAAATAGAGTCTTGTTCCCGAGAAATTAGCTGCATATTTCCCCTTATCTTGCAAAATTAGCATACATACATTCATGCATAAGATATGCATTTTAGCATCCATTTTTGCATTATATAAGAAGCCCAATTCACTTGTAAATATTCACCATTACTCACCTAATTATCTATATTTTATACCCACTCTAAAGTCAATAAAACTAACCCTATACTATGTATATTAATAATTAATAATATAAGGAAAAGGCAAAAATTCCTAGCTTGTAAAAATACCCAATAAAATCCCAAACCCTGTTGGAGACCTCAGACCTTAGAATGCAAATATCTACCTCATACAACCTTCGATCTAGGTCTACTCACTTTCAGATTAATACACATTCAGAGATCTTTAAAATGAGACCTATTTCATTCAAATTGGAACTCGTATACAAAACTTGGGTTTTTGAGCTCCTTTGTGTACTATATGTATATATATTTGTACGCTTGTATTTTGTATATTATTTGACCTCATCTCCATTTTTGGTAAACATGAAACTTGTAGATCTCATCGAGACCTACAACTTTCATGTTTTGAGTTTTTTCCAAATTCAGCATCCTTATCTGTCTAATTTCATATTCTCTTTTGACCATCCAGATCAGGAAACGTGGCGCCCTCTTATGATGCTATGCGGCTCGCTCCATTACGCGCCACGCACCCTTCACCCTCCACCGTCTGATCCCGTCCCCACTCTCCTGATCTGGGCCATCCATTCCCGCACCCACTGGCAACACTTCGATTAAGCCTTGGAATCAATCGTAGCCCTCCGTCAGCGTTGCGCTCTCAACGCGCCACGTGTCGTCTCCATGGCCATTCGATCTCGCCTCATCTTTATCTCCACCATTCATCATCCAGATGACCGCCATCGCCCAATCGACCCACCAACTTCATCACAGCCGCTCGCTAGCGTCGTATTCTCCTTAGCCATGTGGTGTGCCCTGCTCCCTTCGATCTCATCACTTCAGATCAAATCCCAGCCGCCCCGTAGCACCTAATTCTCAGTCATTGGATGGCGAGATCCAACGGCAGAGACGTCGTCTTCTACCTCCCGCCGCTCCCGCACCCACATCGCCCACCTCGCCAACGCACCACCCCCTTTCTATTTTCGGCACCACTTCGACCATCCTCTCTGCCTTCTACCACCTCCACCTCGTAGCCCACTCTACCCTCATCTTCGCCAATCCCCATAACTCCCATCATCCCTTCTCCCTCGCTCCACAAACTCAACGCCAACCTCTCCCTCCATCACCTGTCACCATCACCTTATACCTATAAATACACCATCTCCGTCGACCATCGACCCCATCCGCCACTATAGAGAGAAACCCCGAGCTCGACTTCACCTATTAGTGACGGTAATTAGGCCGGAATCCGAGCGAAGACAGAGACTTTCTCCGGCGAGATCCACGGCCAACCCCGCCATGCCGCAGCCCCTCTCGTGAGCTGCATGATCTCAGGACCCCTACCGGCCTTCGAGCGACGACCTGTAGCTCAACTCCGAGCTTCAATCCCCCGGTACATACCTCCATCTCCCCTCCGACCTCCTTCTTCTTTTTCTTCGCTTTTCTTCTAATTTCTCTGCCTCCCACGATCGATATCACATCCACCTGATCATCCACCGAGCTCCACCTTGGAGCTCTGATCCTCACGTGCCATTCCATTTCCTCCTATGGCACCTCGCACCTCACTCCGACAAGAGCTCCGCCATCTTGGCGGAGGAGCACCACCGTACCTCCTTCATTCCACTCCAGGCCTCCTATTGCACTCACCTTCACCCCACAAACACACAGCACGCCTCGGCTATCGAGCTAACCCCTGCAGGTACACTCTCCTTCATTGGCCGGAAGCTTCACCGGAGCAACTTCGACCTTCAACGCCTCTGGCCTACGGACCTCCTCAGCTCCATCAAGAGTCTCCGGCGGCTCCCTGACTCTTCCCTGATCGTTTCGAGCTACACAGGAGCTGCCAGCGAGCTTCATCGACTATGGGAGGAGGAGGCGGAGCCAGGAGGACTTCGCCAGAGCACAGCCACGTCCGCTGCAGAAGGCGGCAGATCGGAGGAGCACGAAGCACAGTATCCGTCCAATCCCCATGATTGGACGGTTTTGAGCGAGCCACGTCGCCGCTTCCCCGAGCTCCAGATGCCGTTGGATTCATCTTGATCTAACATCCCTCGATTGTCCACGTCTTCATCTCAGGAGCCATCGGTAGCCATTGGATCGTCTCGATCTTGAGGCCTAGATTGAGCCACGTCGCCTCCTCCGAGCCTCCTCCCCAATCAATAGGCTCGGAGCTTCTAAGGTTGTCCCGAGCCACGTCCAAGCCGGAAGCGCCCCCGAGCCGACCTCCGAGCCTTCGACATCTCTGAGCCTAGCACTACACGTGTCTCTCACGTGCGGTTTGAGCATTTTACATTAAGGCCCCTGGAGGTTTTGAAAATTACAATTCAGTTCCTATCAGGAGCATCATGTGAGGCGTATGTATTTGAGTGGGCATTTTGCACACATACCCCCCTCATTATAGGTAATTACATTTAAGTCCCTACCAATATGTTTAAATTTCAGTAATTTATTTTCTGTATTTGCAATTTGGTCCATGTCTTTGCACACATTTTTAGGTGTCCATTTGGCATCATTTTTAAATTCTAAAAATTGCATTGTGTAGCTTAACTTTTCCTCTTTCTTATGTGACACTTGTCTCATTTTTGTGACATATTGGGAATTTAATATTATTAACTTGGTGAAATTTTCCATATTTTGCCCATTTGATGCCTTTTAATTCTTATTAAATTCTATGTTGCTCCAAAAATCATCAAAAATTCACACTAGACTTAGTATAATTTATTTTACATTGTGCCAAAAAATCTTTGCATTTGCATGCATCCCGAGGCCTGAATAAATTAATTGGTGATTTCCTTAGTTGATTTTTAATAGATCCAATTCAATAGAATTTTAGGTTTATCAATTTTCTTGGATTCATTGTACTTAGATCTATCTAGGATAATTTTTATATCTAGAAATAAGTGTTTTAGTATTTATTAAAATTGTTTTTGTAAAAATCACCTTGCATTAATATTTAATTTGTAGTAAATTCATAAAGTGTCAAAAAAATTCCAAAAGAAATAGGTAGCTTAATTTCATTGCATTACACATTTTGGCCAAGTTTCATAATTTTTGGACTTAATTTGACTACATTTCTGATTTAACTTGTAAACTGGGCTGAAAATTGCATTGTCTTTTTTTTAAATTGCATAAAAATTGTTGAAAAATAACAAAAATATCTTCTGAAAATCTGACCTCTGAAAGTCTCTTAAAATTTACCTAAGGAGACAACTGTCTCCTTGAGTTCGACCTTGGACTTGCCCAAGTAAAATAAATTTGCGCTCGTGATTAATTGAACTTTAATTAAAAGTTGTTTTTGATCACTCTGTATTTACCTGACTACAACGAATGACACGACATTAATTTAACCATTAATTTGATCGAATTAACAAGGGTAGAAACGAGGCTCTTCAAATGGCGTCATTGCCAGGGAGGCACGGCTTGGGTTAATTTCTAGAAAATTTTTGAGTGTCTGATTTTCCAACCCTGGGTAGTCTGATTCCCGGTTTTCTTATTTTTCTGTCATTTAATTTTGAGCATTTTTGTGTCATCCTTTATCTGACCTCAATTTCTTATTGTGCGAGGAACATGAGGAGTCGAAGGCGCTTCGAGGAGCTTGCATTTTTTAACTTTTTGAGTGATTGCAAGGACTTGTAAATTTTATTTTTTCTTCATTTTTGCATTCTTTCCAGCGGTTCCCGTTTGGGTTCTCGCGTGTGTAAAAATAGTGGAAACGTATCCCCATGTGCTGTGTGGATTGAATGTTAGATTAGGCTTGCACTAGCGGCTCCTCGAGCCATTTTAGGACTGTTTGTGCTCGTAAAATTCTAGGACCACACTTCACACTTAAAAGACGCACTTAGACTGCAGGACTAAGCCAAATTCAATTCGTTCTTCACTCGCTAATAGAACTGTCTGTCTAGGAGCGGCTTTTCTCGATTGCATTCATTGAGTGTAAAATTTTCAATTCAGTATTCCATCCCGTACTGTAGAGAGATGGAGGACATGTAAGTCTTCTTACTCAAGCATTCATCATCGTTTCTTGATTGCATTGACTTTTTCCGATTCTCTCTATCGGTTTTCTAACCTAGGATAAAGGAATTGGGACTGGACGGTAGACGTGATTGCTTGTGTGGATTAGTATCAGTGACAACTAATCTCTAAAATCAGGACTGCTAATTGAATTTGACCAAAACAAATTGACTAAAATTAACCCTTGTTTGCGGGAAATTAACCTCGACATTGTTTTCAGGATGAGTGAGGGTACTAGAGTGTGTGAGCACCGTAGGGTAGAACCCAAAATCCTCGCTTTCCATATCGCATACCACGATCCGAGCAAATATCAACGACTGAGCTTTGGGTTCAACTGAACAGCGCCAAGTAGCCTCCGCCTACTCCGGTAAGTAGATAGAAGCGAAATTGCAGTGCACCGTGTCAAGTTGCTAGTAGCCTCCGCCTACGCTTGCAGGTAGATAGGGGGTGAAGTTACAGCCTTGTCAGCCTCCGCCTACTCTGTAGGTAGATAGGGGCAGGTCCTTGAACTTTCGGCTGGGATAGGAGCGAAGAAAGTAAGGGCCTTGGTATTTAAGGCGACATGTTAAACAGGGGAGACACATTCAGCTTTTAGCTGACTCCCCTATAGGTCGCGTAACCTTTGCTACTTGTTTGAAAATTCACACTTAAAATCAACCAGACTAATCAGACTCAGTTTCAGGTCCTTCACCGTGTTGAGTGTGAACTCAGGGTTTGCTCTTGCGTTTGTCTTTGAGTCTGTCTGTGTGTGTTATCCTATGTAATTGCACATTTTCTACCTTAATCTGGTTACATTCATCCTTTCCTCTTCAAAATGTCCGGATATTGGTCCCCATACCCAGTGACCTCTGGTCAATCCTCCTCGACCATATATCGTTCATCTTCGCCTTCTCCTTCTTCCATGTATCCTCCGCCACTCACAGGAGATCCTTACTCGTGGTCGGTTCCATCTCAACCCGATTATGAAGTTAGAAATTCGACTGACTTCTCCACTTCTTTGCATTTCCCACCTACTCCATATTCTAACACTCTGGATCCACTTCCATCTTGGGTTGACTGTCCTTATTCTCGAGAGCATGCAGGAATCAAAGAATCGAATGAAGAGCAAGCCACTGCTGAGACAAATGATTGACAAAATTATATGCCCCCACATAATTCATTCTCACCTCAAGTAGGGACCATACAACAATTCACAAATACACATCTCGACTTGACCTTAGGGCATAACATGGTCGATCGAACAATTGCATATCATGATTTCCTAGACTTGATTGACTTTAGTGATCAAGCTTCAATTAACCAGCCTTCATATCACACATTCGGAGAGCCTATACATTCACAAGATTGGACTCATGAGCTAGACTTATCAGTCCTCGTTTCATTGACTCCATCATATGAGGCTCCGACCAATACTTGCCATTTGGATGGTCCATACTCGACCAAGCATTCCATGCTAGAGTCTAGGTATGTTGAGTATGAGACCCCAACATCTCAGTAGTCTCCTCCAATTGAGAAGAACTCTCCCATGATTTGTCATGAGAACATTGCGGAGGATGACTTTTCCAGATTCATTGAGAAAAATGAAACATTCTATAACAAGTTGAGAGATGTCATGTAAATATTGCACTTCATTTCTGCTAGTTTGGGAATGAAAGTGGAAAAGGACGTAAGTAGATCTGATGTTAAAAACCGAGCGAACATTAGGGAACCCACACATCGTGTACAGCTAAAGTCCATTCTATCTCCCTCTTCTACTAACCCCTTGCCTTCCAATCTAGATTTTAATCATTCATCCACCCAAAACACAAAAAAAATTGAAAACCCAAAAAATCACATAAAATAGAAAATGAAAAAGATTTAAAAAATTGGATCCTACCCTAAGGGAAGCTCTCGATGAAGAATTGATTTTTAATCTTCCCTTAATAAAAGCCATAGATCACTTTCCCGACCTCAAACAATTTATGAGAATTAATTTGATGCCCAAGAGGTCGAGAAATAAGAGGACAAGAACTGAAAGACACATAGTGTATATGGCAACCTCCTTGGTGATGGGGAGAAAGACCAAGAGCCACATAGTGCAGCGGTTGCCCCGAGTTGAATGTGAAATCAAAGACACTGCCTTTACCCATACAAGAATCGATTATGACTCTCAAATAAATATCCTCCCGACCTTTGTGTTTGACAACCTCAAACTCAGGCCACTTAGGAAGTCGAGAGAGATCATTCAGCTGGTTGATCGATCTAACAAACGGTCGAGAGGAAACATTTCAGTCATCGTTACTTTCCAAGATGATTTACTCCAGGTGGACTTCACGATCATTCACATTGAGCACCAAGAAGAGTTCATCCAGTCTCCGATTAGACTCGGGAAGCCGTTCTTAGCCTTGGATAAGGCGACTATAGATTGTGAGACTCGGGAAATCAATTTTTTAGCATTGGGAACGCTTCGACCCCACCCATTCTTTGATACACTTTACTCTAAGGTGACCCGCACATCCGCTGACAGTCATGACCATCGAGAGGAAGATGAGTCCCACCTCTCTGCTACACCTGAGAGACCGACTGACCGGATGATCGTTGGTTCGTAGACTCTCCACACCTCCACTTCATCAACTGCTTGCACCACCAACGTGACAACTTCTAAGGAGGACTCACGACCAGAAGCTATCATTGAGTCGGACATGATTTTTGCTGATTGTCTTGACCATTTTGATGATCCGACACAAGAGCCCAATAATGTCAAGCCAACTGAGATCACTGGCACCTTCTCGAGATGTGTGCTGACCCTTTAGGAATATTCTAATCTATATGATGACTCGTCTGATGAGGAACCCATGGTCAGCACCACACCACATCCTGGAACTTCAAAAGAAACTACCAAGACTAAATTGACTCCACATAAAAACACGGTTGCTCACTCTTCTAGTCGGCTATCTAGTGAGTGGAAGTCGAGAATTGATTCCTCGAGGTGTTCCCCTGACCTCTCAAGGCGCATCGCTCTCATCTCCCTCTCAATGATTCATGTTCTAGAAAACCGACCAAGAAAATTTCCTTCAACATTCCGGAGAAGGAATTTTCAGAGTAATCCTCATCAGGTCTGGATAAGATGATTTATATAAGTGATCTCAGTTCGGCTGTTCTTAAGCAGTATCTAAGCAAGCAGTCGTGTCGACCCTCATTGGACGATCCCTTCACCTCACTACTATTCATCTGAGGACGATTCCGACAGCGACACACTTGTATATTCCTTACCTCCTCGCTCTCGCAAGAAGATTCGTCACAAACCTTCTTGATCCTTGTATATTCTCACTCCTTCTTGTATATATTTTCCCTCCCTCCCAATTGATTTGAATCACTCGCCCCGGCTCCATATCATTTCATTCTATTGATATACTTAGAATGATCAGATCCTAAGTATAGGGGGGAGAGTGACCCAAGTCTATTCATCATTCTATGTACATTCTCCAGATCCCTTCAGTTCTTACACCCACTCTTGTCCTATACTTAGGCTGACCAGAGCCTAAGTATAGGGGGGACCGATGTCCACCGTGTATATACTCCTCCATTTCCCCTCTTAACCTTGCCCGCCCCATTTTTGATCTTCTTCTACACTTAGGCTGCCAGAGCCTAAGTATAGGGGAGCGGAGCGACTTCTGTACTTTTTGTTATTTAGCTCTCCTACGCCTAGCATGAACTATGTCTTTTTCCTCGCTTTTCATGCTCTGAGGACATAGCACACGCTAAGTATAGGGGGCGTGTATATATTACATATATACTTTACCCATAGCTCGTACTTTCACATATTTTTGCGTATTTTTTGTATATATTATGAAATATTTACGGGATGTGTAAAATTGGAGATTTTTTGTAAAATACATGTATACTTGTATAGTACTTCTAAAACTCTTTAAAAAATGGAAAAATCAAAATCAAAGGTTTCTTATTTACTCTTGCACATCATCTCTCAAAAGAAAAAAAAGAAAAAGAAAGAAAAAAAGAGAGTCTTGCATTTCATCTACATATCATGTCATCTACATCTCATCTGCATATCTTGCATATGCAATGTGAAAAGTTAGTGGGTTCTGAACCAAGTTATGAGTAGATGTTGAGGAGGGACTTGATTTGACCTTAATCCACTTAATTTCAGAGGAACCTTATAGGAACTGGAGTTAAGATTTCTCAGGTCAAGTGACTTAATTCTTTGAATCCGCAAGTCTATGTTCACATGTCATCTTAATCAGTCTAAGTAGAATATATCGTGCACACGCATGATTCTTTTAGAAAATGACCTAACTTGGACAAGCACAATACAAAAAGCTCTTCATTGATGAGGTGGTGAGGAAGTAGAATCCTTTAGCTTGGAGTAGCACACGGGTGGAAACATCCGTCCTCCTCTAGGGAGGCTAGAGCATCTCAACCTAGTCTGGTGGTGTTGACATCTAAGGACAGGATGTTGTGGGTTGCAATAATGCTTCAAAAGAGGGATAGTCTACTGGCTCAAGAGGAAAAACTCTTGATTTACATGCTGCACCTTGTAAATAGTTCGAAAAAAAATGCAAAAACTCCAAAAAAATAAGACAGGTCCAAGTGAAAATAAAATACCTGTCGGAGTACGTATATTAGCAAAGAAGATGCAGCTGGATGACTTGGCTACAATGGTTAAGCATCCCAGGATAGGTAGCTACACTGGCTACCATCCATTCTTTTCTCTACCCCCTCCTCTTGAGCTGGTCGCACTTGAACTTAGAAGGGAATACCCCGCTCCTCGAGGAAAGAGTTACTGGACCGGGTATTTAGAGTTACCTTGTTAGAGGAGGCTGCTTCTTAGCCATTTCTGATGTGGAGAGCTATTTTTCACTTACACAGTACAAGTAAGAATTATAGTCATCAGAAATTTGCGTATGAGGATTTGTTCTGACCTGGCTATTGAGGAGTCTTGAATAGAAGACATGTGGAACTTGAAGTCTGTTAGGTCTTAAGTTCAGGTGCCAATGGGGTTCCGCCACAGAATTAATCCAAAGGTCGAGTCAAGCTCCATTTTCAACTTTTGTTCATGACCTTGGTATGGAACCCAAAATCATTTCACTCTTGCATTTCATTTAGTTGCTCAGGGACGAGCAAGGTTTAAGTATAGGGGGATGATGAATCGGTAATTCATCACTCTTAAAGTTGAAAATAGAGTCTTGTTCCCGTGAAATTAGCTGCTTATTTCCCCTTATCTTGCAAAATTAGCATACGTACATGCATGCAAAAGATATGCATTTTAGCATCCATATTTGCATTATATAAGAAGCCCAATTCACTTGTAAATATTCACCATTACTCACCTAATTATATATATTTTATACCCACTCCAAAGTCAATAAAACTAACCCTATACTGTGTATATTACTAATTAATAATATAAGGAAAAGGCCAAAAATTCCAAGCTTGTAAAAATACCCAATAAAATCCCAAACCTGTTGGAGACCTCAGACCTTAGAATGCAAATATCTACCTCATACAACCTTCGATATAGGTCTACTCACTTTCAAATTAATACACATTCAGAGACCTTCAAAATGAGACCCATTTCATTTAAATCGGAGCTCATATGCAAAACTTGGGTTTTTTGGCCCCTTTGTGTACTATATGTATGTATATTTGTACCCTTGTATTTTGAATATTATTTGACATCATCTCCATTTTTGGTCAACATGAAACTTGTAGATCTCATCAGGATCTACAACTTTCATATTTTTGAGTTTTTCAAAATCCGGCCTCCTTCTCTCTCTAATTTCATATTCTCTTTTGACCATCCAGATCATGCCATGTAGCACCCTCTGATTGTGTCACGCGGCCCGCTCCATTGCGTGCGACGCACCCTTCGCCCTCCACCGTCCGATCGCACCCTTCCATTCCCGCACCCACTGGCAACCCTTCGATCAAGCCCTGGAATCAATCGTAGCCCTCCGTCAATGTTGCCCTCTCAAAGCGCCACGTGTCGTCTCCATGGCCATTCGATCTTGCCTTCGCATCTTTATCTCCACCGTTCATCATCCAGATGACCTCCACAGCCCGATCAACCCACCAACTTCATCACAGCCGCTCGCCAGCGTCGTATTCTCCTTACGCCACGTGGTGCGCCCTGCGCCCTTCGATCTCATCACTTCAGATCAAATCCCAGCCGCCCTATAGCGCCTAATTCTCATTCGCTGGATTGCGAGATCCAACGGCAGAGACGTCGTCTTCTACCTCTCGTAGCTCCCGCACCCATGTCGCCCACCTCGCCAACGCACCACCCCCTTTCTATTTTCGGCACCACCCCGGCCATCCTCTTCGCCTTCTACCACCTCCACCTCGTAGCCCACTCTACCCTCATCTTCGCCAATCCCCATGACTCCCATGATCCATTCTCCCTCGCTCCACAAACTCCTTGCCAACCTCTCCCTCCATCATCTGTCACTGTCACCTTATCCCTATAAATACACCATATCCGTCGACAATCGACCCCATCCGCCACTATAGAGAGAAACCCCAAGCTCGACTCCACCTATTAGTAACAGTAATTAGGCCAAAATCCGAGTGAAGACAGAGACTTTCTCCGACGAGATCCACGGCCAAACCCGCCGTGCCACAGCCCCTCCCGTGAGCTGCATGAGCTCTGGACCCCTACTGGCCTTCGAGTGATGACCAGGAGCTCAACTTCGAGCTTCAATCCCCAGGGTGATACCTCCATCTCCCCTCTGATCTCCTTCTTCTTTTTCTTTGCTTTTCTTCTAATTTCTCCGCCTCCCACGATCGATCTCACGTCCACCTGATCATCCCTTGAGCTCCGCCATGGAGCTCTAATCCTCGTGTGCCATTCCATTTCCTCCTACGGCACCTCGCACCTCACTCCGACAAGAGCTCAACCATCTTGGTGGAGAGCACCACCGCACGTCCTTCATTCCACTCCAGGCCTCCTGTTGCACTCACCTTCACCCCACAAACACACAGCACGCCTCTGCTATCGAGCTAACCCCTACAGGTACACTCTCCTTCATAGGTTGAA